>WBMY01008536.1:821314-957125 GCA_013397315.1 Donacobius atricapilla
GCTGGATGTCAGCAGCCGTGGCTCCCCTTTCTCTGCCGGCATCTGCTGGGCTCAGGGGCCCGGCTCAGCTCCAGTCAGGGCCAGCCCCGGCACGGCCGCCCCAGCCAGGCCCTGCTGCTGCCCCCTCTCGATGTTACCTCATGGCAGGCCTGCAGTGAAAGAGGAAGTTTCCCAAAATCCCACCTGTATTTAACCCCTGTGTCCCAGGGGTGTACACTTGTACTAATTGGCCAACCTGGCTGTCAGTTTTAAAGCAGATCACTAATTGGTTTTTACCATTCATGCCAAACCAATACAGGGCATTTCCTTCAACAGACATGAAAATTTTTGGTGTCTTTTGAAGGAAAAGGGCTTGAGGGGTATGTAAGAGAGAAGATGGTTGCAGTCATTTTCTGACTGGTAATACAGGGATTAGAAATCTACCAGTAGATAGACATGTTTTGTGGGGCTGGTTATGGACTCTTATTTTCTGAGTCCCAGGGTGACCTTACCTGTTGGCCAACCCATTAGTGTTACAGGCTAGTAACAAAGTTAATTACAGAATAATCACGAAATACCCCCTTGAAGGGACCTCAAGGATCATGTGGTCCAACCTTTCTTGGCAAAAGCACCATCCAGTCAATATGGCCTAGCATACTGCCCAGCCAAATCTCCACCACTCTCCTGGGGAGATTATTCCAGCGGCTGGTGGTGCTCGTTGTGGAACATTTTCCTCATGTGCAATTGGAACTTCCTCAGGAGTAACCTTGTACCCATTATCCCTTAGTGTTTTCCATGTGACTTCTTGTAAAAAGGGAGTCTACATCTTCACTTTAAATAGTGGAACACAGTCTCCCCTAAGCCTAATTTTCTCAAGGCTGAACAAACCCAGTTCTCTCAGCCTTTCCCCCTGTAACAGGCTTCTCCAGTCATTGATCATCTTTGTGGCTCTTCTCTGCAAATTCTGCAGCCTGTGCACATCTTTTCTGCACAGCAGGGTCCAAAACTGAGCACAGTATTCCAGTGTGGCCTGATAAACACTGAGCAGAGTGGGATTATGACTTCTGGATTTCTGCTGGTGATGCCCTTGTGGATACAGCCCAGCATCCCATTGACTTTCTTTGCCAGCACAGCACTGTTTGTTCATATTGATCTGATTGTCCACCTGGACCCCCAGATCCCTTTCCACAGAGATGCTCCACACGTGGGTAGATCCCAGCCTGTGCTGCACACCTGGGTTATGTTTTCCCGGGTGCAAGACCTTGCTGGACTTCAGCAGATTCTTGTTAGCCACTCCCCAGCCTATCCAAGTCTTCCTGCAGGGTGCCTCTCTCTTCCAAAGTGTTCACTTTCCCACTCGGTTTGGTGTCATTGGGAAACTTCATTGTGGTACAGTTGATCTCATCTTCCCCAGCACTTTCTGAGGATATTAAACAGTGCCAGGCCCAACATTGATCCCTGGGATCCCACTCGTGCCACACTGCTCATTTGGAAAGGAGCCATGGACCAGCACCCTCTGGGTCCTGCCTCAGCCAGTTCCCACCACCACACGGGGCACTCATCCACACCACAGCCCATCTGTTTCTCCAGAGGGAGGCTGTGGGAAACCGCACTGAAAGCCTTGGAGGAATCCAGGAGGCAATGTCCACCACCCACCCCACATCAACCAAGCAGCGTACTTTGTCACAGAGGGTGACAAAGGGTTTGTCAAGCTCAATTTGTCCTTGGTGAGTTCGTGTTGGCTTTTCCCAATCCCACGCTTCATCTGACGTGTGGTAACTCCCATGGAGATTTGTTGAATAACTTAAAAGTTCCTCCTTTAAATCCTACTTGTAGATGGGGATGATATTATCCTTCCAATCCTCTGGGACATCCCCTGCTCTCCTTTGACTTCTCCAAAAGTCATCCAGAGAGGCCTTGCAATGATGTCAGTCAGCTCTCTTAATATCCCTGAGGAATGCCAGGGCCCATTCATCCATATGGATCAAGCTTCTGTAATAGCCCACCCCCACTCTTCCTTCACTGACACTGGTGGGTCTGTATTTGCAGCAGCCTGGATTTTTGTTCCTGGGGCTGGGGACCTAGCAGTGCTGGTGAAGACAGAGGTAAAGATGCTGTGACTAATTCATCCCTCCTGTTTACTGGTGGGCCAATATTTTCCTTCTGTTTTTTGCTTGTTTTTACCTACCTGAACAACTGTTTCTTGCAGTTTTCAACATCTCTGGCTAAATTAATTTCTAGATGAGCTTTTGCTTTTCTGCCTGCATCTCTGCAGGCCCTGGCAATGCCCTCGTAGATCTCAACAGATATTTATCCACATTTCCATCACTGGTTTTGCTTTTGGTTTTGACTCAGAAGCTTGCAGTTAAGCCAAGGGGGTTTCTTGTTCCACCTGTTTCCCTTATCTTTAAAGGGGATGAACTATTTTCATGCTTCCAGAAAAGCATTCTTGAAAAACTCCCTGCACTTGGGAGTTCCTTTGGTCTCCATGAAAGCTCCCTGCAGAATCCCCTCGCCTGAGCTCTGAGCAAGCTGATCTTTGCTCTTCTACAATCTGATACCTCGAACCATTTCAATAGGTTAAATAATATCAATATAATACCATATTCAGTAATATAAAATTCAATTTAAAACTACAAAGGGAATTCTGGTAGAATGTGGTAACTTCCTACTGGACATTACCAGACTGAGGTCCAAAGTGAGTGTACAAGGAGCTACCTGTGGCCCTTCATTATCTTGGCTTTAATTATTCATTTGATACCTACCCAAATGCCAGCAGTGGGAAGCTATTACAGAAACTCTGTGCTTTTCACCTTCATGGTAATGTGTCTCAGAGGATTTGAAGGTTTAAAAGAATAATAAATTTTCTTTTAATGAGGTGGTAAAATTCTAAATTGCTGTATCAGATCTCTTCTGCAAATTAGGAAAGAATCAATAATCTGAAGACATGAAGGAGATATTAAATATCTTGTGTCATGTGAGAAGAAATTTCTGTAGTTACTGTATTTTTAAGGAATGTGGTGATTTTTAAGGGTGTAATTTCCAATGAAATAGTTGTATGATATATTTTTCTTTATGCCTGCAGGACCACAAAGTAGAAGAATTCATCGGTTCTCCACTTTATTCAGTTATGATAATCAGTTATGAGATGCTATTGCGATCTTTGGATCAAGTTCAGGCTGTAGAATTTAACCTCCTAATCTGTGATGAAGGACATCGTCTGAAAAATAGCACTATTAAGACAACTACAGCCCTTACTAGTCTGTCTTGTGAGAGGAGAATTATCCTTACTGGTTAGTATCTACAGTCACTTTTAATATTTTTTTATATTCATGGTACTAGGTTGGGGTTAAAGAAAAAGGTATTTTAAATACAGCATGAAATCAGTTGGAATTTTGGCAATGGGTATTAAATGAAGAACTCGCAGGTCTTGTAAAAACAGGTTATTTCCAGTTTTTTAACATAAAGGCAAAATTTGTCAGTCTTCAGGGGCAAACAAGGAGATTTGGATCTTCTGTAAGGGAATTGGGACTCTGCATACACTCAAAGTTTTCCTTTGTAGTTATTTAATAAAATTTATTTAGACCTTGACTTCTTAAATTCCTTTGTCAGAATAATTGTATCTGCAGTCTGTTTAGTTAGGAGTACAGTATCTTGTTATTCATGGTGAAGTTTTATATCAATTCAGGACTCTGAGTAATTCACATTGAAATAAAACATCTGTTTGCAAGATATATTCCCAGTTTTATACCCTGCATTCACTGTACTTCCATCAGTTTAAAGAAAAAATAACCAATTGCAGAATGTTTTTTCTCCTTGAAGGTACTCCGATCCAAAATGACTTGCAAGAATTTTATGCATTAATAGAGTTTGTGAATCCAGGAATACTTGCATCTTTATCCACGTATAGAAAGATATATGAGGAACCAATTGTCAGATCTAGAGAACCTTCAGCAACAGAGGTATTTGGTTAAAAAATTCAGTTATAGAAGAAAATTCCTAGTAAAATGAAATTTGCATTCTGTGGAGTAAAGTGAAGGTCGGGACTACTAATATTAGCTGAAGCTTTTCACCTTCCTATTTGACATAAAGTCAGATATCTTCCAAAGGGAGCAGAAGGAGAATACATATGTTAAAATCACCTGATTTCAGCTGCCCATTAATTATTAGGCAACAACTGTGCTTCCAAAACCTGCATTCCCCAAAAGGCCATGTACATTTCCTTGTGACAATACTTGATTCATTCTTAGCTTCTCCAAAGTACTGCAAGGTCTGCGGGCTTTCACTGCATCTCAAGAAAATCTAGAATATAATTCAAGCCTTGGATGTCATCTGGGACATTATTTTCCTTTGTTTAAGACTTTAGAAACCAGACATAGAACTAATGCAGTGGTACTAATTGGAGAAGAATTGGTCATTACAGTCTCATGTCAGAAAGTGGTATCATACTTTTAAAAGGTTATTTAAATACCTAACTAAAATAATGCAGATCATTGTTTGGATGAAATGCAAGATTATAATTAATTTTGTGCTTTGTTCTTTTAGGAGGAAAAGGAATTAGGAGAAAAAAGAGCAGCAGAACTCACACGCCTCACTGGACTCTTTATTCTAAGAAGAACACAGGAGGTTATAAACAAATTTCTGCCCCCCAAAAAGGAGAGCATAATCTTCTGCCGACCAACAGCACTGCAACTTGAATTGTATCGAAAGCTGCTTAGTTCCCGTGTTATTACATCCTGTCTACAAGGCGGGTTGGAAAACAGTCCACATCTAATATGTATAGGAGCTTTGAAAAAACTTTGCAATCATCCATGTCTTCTGTTTAAAGCTATAAAGGTATCTATTTGCATGGGGGTGTGTGCTTGCAGTTAGTCATTTCAGCAGACACAGGTCAGCAAAACTGTGTTATCAATGTGCATGTTGCTTAAGGTCATTCCCATACTCTAACATGCAACTTGCTCTAGGAAGTCTGCTTTCAAAAGCACAAGTGTTAGGAAATCTGAATGTACTCAGGAGAGGTATCTCACCAGTTTCCTATTACCTTATGCCATTTTCTCTTTCTTTATGTATTTTCCATCTTAACCTTGTCTCTGAGTATTTGTAAAAAATGCATATAAATGTGAATTTTACAAAGAATACTGTTAACTAGAGATTACTAGTCTAGATTACTAGTATGTACTTTGTCTGCTGGTTTCTCTGAAACCTCTCTGTCCACACGTGATAATTTTACTTTTTCAAGCTTAATGACACTGGGAGCTGCAGGCTCAAGATGTCAGTGATGCTAGATGTCCATTACCACTTCTCCTGGGATTTTACATTAAAAAATGTTCTTATTCCTATAGGCAAATAGTATGATAGTTAGAACTTGCTAATAATAACTTCTATGGCCACTAGCTGAAGTCCAAGTAAGGTGGATGGAAATGTAAATCTTCCTTAAAAGACATGCTTCAGGACTTTGGTGGAATATCCACAGTGCAGCATCCCTGTAACTTTCAATGCTGCCAAGTAAAGTTCATTGCCTTTACTTCATGGTATAAGCATTAGAAACTTCTCAGATGCAAAACCACAAGCCTTTATTAAATATAGGGATGGAAAGGACTGTATGTGCAAGTCATTTATTGCCATTGTGGTTTTAGCATTTGAGTGGCCTGGCTTTTTCCTCCCAGTAAAACATTGATTTTCTAAGTACAGCAAAATATTACCTGTGTTTCTGCTATTTTATTGGTTTTGCTTGCTGGCTCTTCTTCATTTCCAGTAGTGTAACTGAATTTTAATGACAGTATTTTCCTAAACAGAGTGAATGATTGGGAAGTTTCATAATAAAATATTACAGGATTTAGAAAGAATAAATAGTGTATTGATTTCCTCCTCACTCCCAAGGTTTAGATGTATGTTTACTATAGAAATACATTTTGTGGTTGTTTAAGGAAAAAAGTCGTAAACGGTTTTAAGTATTTCAGCTTTCTACTTAGCTGCAAACAATGTCTTAGATTAGAGAATGTAAACTAAAATAAACACTATAAGTATTTTGAAATTTTGCTTTCAATCCTGGGTTGGGAGGTTGTGATGTTCATGCTTACATAATAAATTGCTTTGTGGCAGTTTTTTATGCCTCCTTTTGTCTTTGTGATAAAAATATAACAATCTTAAAAAAATATTTTAGAGGGGATATGGATTTTTAATCCTTTTATTTTCAATAGGAAAAAAGCTGCGATCCTATGTCTGAGGAATATGATGAGTCCAGCCTCTATGAAGGTGTAATAGATGTCTTCCCACAAGATTATACTTCAGATACTTTCTCTGAAACTGATTCAGGAAAATTGCAGGTGCTGGTGAAGTTGTTAGCAGCAATCCATGAGCTCAACTCTTCTGAAAGGCAAGTGTGAAGGAAAGGTAGAAGGGAGGTAATGGGAATGACCTTCTGATATTGATTTGCTTTTCAAATGCATGGGTGTGAAATAGTCAAAATAAAGGCACTGCAACTGTTTGCAGGGGTGCCAAATTAATGTAAGCATTGTAGTCCTGGCTTTCTTGTTAAATTCTGAAACTAGAATTTGCGGCTGACATAATTTTTAAAGATGCTCTTCGTATTTTTTTCCAGATAGTGGTACTTGTATTTTTTACACCATAAAGCAAGTAAGGTGTTTTGCTACAGCCCATGTGCTGCACTCTGTGCTTGCAGAGGCTTTCCAATGCTTTGCATCTTCATGAGAAGATGTGTTAATCTATTAAATTGCACTGAAATATTTTCATTACTAGATTGTAAGTTATTTCCTCTTTAATCACGCTTAACTGTTTACTGGTTGCTGCCTTTTCGAAAATTCTGGGCAACCATCCTCAACAGACAAACTTACCTGCAACTGCTTATTTCCCCTGTGGTAAATGCCCTGAATGTAAGAAAACTTCTGTCTGTCATGGGGTAATACGATGCACATAATTAATTTCTGTGCAATTGCTGATTTGTGGGAATTTCACATGACTTGGTGTCCCAGAAAAATTTTTTAAGGACTCATGCCTTAAATCCCAACTATTCCAAAAGTATTTAACTTTTATTTCTACTGATGTTTAAATAGGACACACTATAACTCAGTAGTGGGGAGTAACAGCAGATCTCATGACACTGATGTAATGGAATATGAAGATACTTTCTTTTTACAAATCAGAAAGTTGAACCTGTTGCTGGAGTTTATATACTCAGCATTTATTGAAACCAATGACAGCTGAATATCTGAATGTACTGGCCTTATTTCGTGTAGGTCAGCGAAACCAGGGATGTCAGTAAAACCCATATTTCTCTGTAGCAGTACTTTAGGAGCTGCTGAGTTGAAGCATTACTTTATGCCTTTAAGTTTGTTGCATTAATTCAGTGCAACTCATGTTTTTTTTTCTTTGGTTGCTCTGCTTTCATTGGTACTAAATAGTTTTTGCAATATACAGGCTCAGTTCCAGTCCTAATCTGAAGTTTATATTCTATCTTTGAGTGCAGACAAAGCTGTGAATGTTGTGTTGATTGACAAAAAAATAAGTCTTGCAAAATCTTTACAAACAAGTCATGAATGTAGTTCAGTTGTAAAATGTAATAATAAAAATATTCTAAAACACTTCTAAAACATTAATATTTTCATTTTCCCTGAAATTGTCTAGTTCTTCAGAACTTTTAAATCAAAATTATTTTTTTTAAATAATATATATAATTATTTTCAAACAATAATGAACTATATTACAATTAGTTTAGATTACAAAAGATCGCCAAATGAGATATGGCAGAAAATGCCCTGTTCTTTTACTTATAGCTTAAATTCAAAAGATACTTGTCTACTTAGTAGAATCATCCTCAATATTTGGGATGATAGGAATGCTAGGTTTTCAGACCTTTGAAACCTAATTAGTCAAAATTTCAGAGACACTAGACCAACATAGCTTGGACCATTACTGTAAGGGATCAGACTGATTTTGCTTTCTAAAAAAACCCAGTGTCTATCTTTCACTAGTCTTCATCCTAGTTCTTTTCAGCCATAAAATGTAGGAAAAAATCTCTGCTTTCCTACTCGACTTTTGTTACAATTTTTGTTAGAATTTTCTGAGGTTTTCTGTAGAAATTCATAGGAGCTTTTTCAGTAAGTAGAGTTATATATATATATATTATTTATTAGCTCCTACAACATCCTCTGCAAATGCTGTCTTAACAACAGTTATTTTGTATAAACAGACATTAAAAAAACAAAAAATCTGTCTTTGTGATTGGTTCTGAATGCCTGCAATCTGTGCATTATGCCAAATTCTGTTGCAAAAGGAGATATAAATTATTTAACATTTGAGTGCTTGGCACTAGGTATAAGGCATCCAGATCTGGTATGTGCTTCTAATTAATTGGAAATGTTTAATTTCATAGAAAGTAAAAGTAACCCCGGGTTGATGTGTAATTTTTCACTCTTAATTTTATTTTCATAGATGTCTTCAGTAATTTGTTACTGGACTTTATTTTTACCAAGGTCTAGGATGATGACTTTGTTTTACTGTTTGACAGGGTCGTGTTGGTATCCAATTACACTCAGACATTAAACGTATTACAAGACGTATGCAAACATTATGGATACTCCTATACTAGACTTGATGGGCATACTCCTGTCTCCCAGAGACAACATATTGTTGATACTTTCAATAGTAAATTCAGCCCAGCTTTTATCTTTCTGCTGAGTTCAAAGGCTGGTGGAGTGGGACTGAACCTGGTTGGAGCATCTCATTTGATCCTGTATGATATTGACTGGAATCCAGCTACAGATATTCAGGTCTGGTAACAACTGTGTACATGTGGTTCGGACAGGCATCAAATGAATTCTTGACTGATTTTGAATTGCCTGGCATTGCATGTCTTACTGCTACCAATTACCACATTCTATCTGGACAAGTACAACAATGAGGGAAAACTCTTTCTGAGAAGAAAAGAAGAAATATTTCTCTGTCATATTATATATATTGGGATCAGTAGAAACTCTCTTACAGTAAAAAAAAAAAGATTAAATTCTAGTTTCTTCAGAGGAGTGAGTCATGTATCCTCTTTGTCTCTTGATGTCTTTTTATCTGGAGGGTTGCGGTGTTTTTAAAAGAAAAGGAAAATGGGATTAGATTGCATAGCAAATGTTGCTGTTGATTTGCAATCCCTGAGAAAAAGGGAGAGACTCTGATCAGAATTGCAAGAATGAGAAAATCATATGGCAGTGATGCCAAAAGAAAGAAAAGAAAGCTAATGCTGTGCTATTCTTATAAAGGCACTGTTGGCCTCAAGGGATTATTTAGTTGGCATGAGTCCTCAGTTAAAATAGTCCTTAAAAATTACAATTAAAAAAATCTTTTTATGAACTCAGTAAGAAACTTTCTATTGTAGAGTAATGCTGTGTCCTTAATAGCTGAAATAAGCCCTGATTCTTGGCCTTGCTCCTCTTCCCAGGGTGAATTAGTACCCTCATGTGGTCACTTGTCTTGTTGCTTGGAAAAGTTTGCTAGGTCAGACAAAATTGCTACAGGTTGCCAGAGACTGCAAACGGTGTTGTGTGTGTTTGTACCAAGGATGTAGGTGTAACCAATTCTCAAAAAAAAAAGATCATATAGCCATACTCAGTTTTACATTTTGTTTGTTTCAGAAATAAAGGAAGTGCAAACAATTGTTTTTAGAATCTCAATAGAAATGTAAAAGTCACTTTTATGAAGTATTGTGGCATGAAAACAATTATGGAGATGGGGGAGAATGACCAGTGTTCCTGAAATATTAAATAGTGGTTAATGCTCGGAAAACAAATATGAAGAGGGGATTTCTTTTAGAAAATAATTGAAACACCTACTTTCCTACTTCAGTGTGTAGAAAGGAAGAGAATCATAAATATCAGAAAGTTAATTATGTTTTCAAAACTGTTTACAATTAATACCAAAAAACTTACACAGTCAGAGAGTTATTGGGGAATGCACTATCCATACAACATCTCTTTGAACAAGTGAGCAAAACTGGTAATTTGATCAGTGAAGGCTACAAGCTTTAGTAAAGTATCCTTCTATAGCAGGCTGTTAATGCTCTTCATCTTCTTGCTTTCCTCAGGCAATGGCTAGAGTGTGGAGAGATGGTCAGAAACATACTGTCCATATCTACAGGCTGCTAACCACAGGTCAGAGATGGTGCTCAACTTACTCAGAGTGAAGCAGATACTGACATTTTGTCCATAAAAGAAAGAGAGGGAATGTTTTTGGAAATAATTTGTTCTTTAAAAATATATATTATTTGTTCTGAGTACAGTTAAGATGGAGACATCACACTGATTCACTTGCCTTTGCTTTGGTTTTTCTTAAATAACTGAAAATAGTGATTTAGCATTTCCTATGTATATTGTTATCAAGAAATGGATTTGCCTTCTTTGTAAATACTGGTCAAAAATTATCCCAATTTATCTGTTTTTCTTTTCAATACAGGTTCAATAGAAGAAAAGATTTATCAAAGACAGATCAGCAAACAAGACCTTTCTGGGGCAGTTGTAGACCTTTCCAAGACATCTGAACACACACATTTTTCTATTGAGGAGCTTAAAAATCTCTTTACTCTACATGAAGATTCCAGCTGTGTTACTCATGACTTGCTTGAGTGCGACTGTATGGGAAAGATGGACCATCAAAGTGAGTTTGTTTTTCATTATCTCTGGCCACTGCTGAGGAATTCATTCTTTATATATAGTCTGTCTCTGGAGAAAACTTTGATGCTTAGTAAAAGAGGATTGAAATAATGAGGTTCATTATGGAATCTTGCACATACTGGCTGATTTATCTAATCCATAGGAGTCCTTCATGAAAGGAGGAGGAGGAAGATTAATTCCTTGCAGTAACAAGCAGTTCATTTATCATTCAAGTAGCAAATATTCACATCTATCCTTTCTGTAGGAACCTGTCTCTGTTCTTTTAGCATATCAAAATTGTTTTCATATCGTGCTGTGTACAGGTATATAGGTTTAAGTTGGAAGCAGGATTTAAAAAAACCAAATGATCATAAGTTACGTTTGCATCTTATCCGTTTTAGTTATTATAGCTCATCTAGTTTCTTAAAGGAAAGAGTGTCTATCGTCTTGGTATGTTTCTCTTTTGGGGAACGAAATATCCATGTACACTATTTACAGGAGTGATAGTGTGGTACCAATACTGAAGTCTTCTAAATGCGCACAGAACCCTCAATAAAAAGAACTCAAGAAATGGGTACAAGACCATGTGTTCTCAATAGACAGGAGTGGGAAAAGAAGTAATGCAAACCCAATACTTTTTTGCTTAATGTTTACATGTTCCTAGGTAATAGGTTAGACCTGTACTTCTTTCTCATCTCATTCTACCTAAATTGGGGAGGACTTGGCTAGTGACAGCACAGGGCTTCTGTAGCCGTAAGAATTTGAATAAGCCATAAGCATTATCTCCTTTATTTTTGCTCCATATGCTGATTAAATCATCTTTGTATCTGTGTTCAATGATTGAAAAATTAGACTTTCTGTTTCTGCATAAGTGATTTTCTAAATTTACCATACTCCACTTAGGTACTATTACAGGATCTGTGTGGGATAGGCACCTTTTGTGTTAAAAGTTAGCCACATTTTCCCAGTGGTATGCAGTGAGGCAGGTGTGGCTCCTGGATTGCCAAGATCCAGAGAAATTTTGTGTTGCTACTGTGATGAACACTGATGCTTGTAATTTTATATAGCAGCTTGCAATTGTCTTAACATCTTGACTTCTTATCATATGCTTTGAACACACTTTGATTTCATCAATTCAATCACACAAAACATTGTTGGGGCCTCTTGGGTTCTGTGATTTTTTCAAGGGTAGTTCCTGGTCCCAGTGAACAAAATCTTTTGGCAGTAAATCAAGGAGAAGCCTGAAGGTTATTATTAAACTTAAGTGGTGGTAATGATAGAGTGAGGGGAAGGTTTGACTTCCTAAAGAGCAGAGGACAAGCTGGCTGACTGTCTCCCTAGTCAAATTGTTCTGAGTCATGGGCTTCTGTTTGATCACTCCAGAAAGCAGCTACCACTAGCTGGTCTCTTTGTCTTTCCTAAGAACAGAAAACTGTCAAATTACTGCATCAAGGAACCAGATTCCAGGTTACTGGGGACAGATTCTGCTGCACAGAAAAGCCAAGAACTTTCAGTGATTTGTCTTCTCCATTTTTAGCAAGTATGATTCAAAAGATAAACTAAAGAGGAGCCAAACCATATAATACAGGTCTCACAACTATCATCTCCTGTTGTCCATTCACACTAGGGTCATCTTTAGAAAACTACAGGGGTCTTGAAAGGAGGAAATTTCCTGTGCATGGATCATGCAGATGGGTTGCTTGCTATTCTGCTGGCCTTCACATCAGCTACAAAACTATAAGCCTGTTGTTTTAGCTTATCATGGTGTAGTTTAGGAGTTAGGAAGGCAGAATCTGTAAATGCATCTATTCTAAATTTTCTTCTGACCAGTCAAAAAATATATTTCAAATCTACTTTAAACATCATATGTCAGTCAAAAGGAAAGTTATGTATTTATGAGTCTATGGGCTCTCAGAAATTTAAAAAGACCAGGAATAGTCTGAGTCACGCTGCTCATATCGCTGGTCTTTCCTAATAAGCACATAATACTGCTATGAAAATATTTGATGACAGGTTTTAAACCAGTAACAGTAACGATGCAGTTTTTTTCCACACAAAATTATTTCTTGATTTTTCCCAGGCATCAGGTGAATCATAAAGCCATCAATGTGTGTCGTGCACTGCAATGACCTGATACTATTTGGGGCTTTAGGATCCTCTCTTAAAAGTGAGTTAATCTCACAGCAATAGCCTTTTCCTTACTGTGATATATAGTCTTGTGTATATTGAACAACTTGGCATAATCTGGATGTACAGACTGTACAGATCTAGTGTGCTGAGTCAATGAAACAGCTACTCAAATGATTCTTAGCTGGCTGGAGTGGTTCCTCTGGGAAGAAATTGAAGCTAGCATGAATTTTGCTGCAACCTACATCTAGATTGAGATTTACTTAAAGAATGGGAGCAGGCCAAATGTCACAGAACTAGGAAGACAGAGGAAAGGAAATTGGCAGATATTTCCTTTCCCATCCATGTGTAAAAGGATTTGGTTTTATGCTAGCATATGGTAATTTTGATAACCTCAATCACTGAGCAAGAAACAGCCTTCCCTTCTTACTGTGGATATATGTTTGGATTTTGTTGGTACAGAATGATTATGTGTGCTGTTCTATTTTCCCTCGTTTGTTATCACCAACTGTCTTATTGATTCAGACTGAATTTTTCTGTCTTAGTTTTCCTGATTAGTCTACTTCATCATTTTTTCCAGATACTTCCTCAGAAAAGCCTCCCATATCTAGAAGCTGCCAGCTTGAACAAAACCATGGGAAGCCTAATTCAAAGAAACCACTTTCCATGTCACAGCTGATGCAATGGAAACATTTCTCTGGGCAATATCAGACTCTTGCTGATCCTTTTCTTGAAAGGATAAAAGAGAATGTTTCTTTCATTTTCCAGAATGTAACGAATCCTACCCAATAAAACTTGAGTATCTTCTTCTGCATCCTCCTTGTCATAGGAGGATGTAAACAACTGATCTGCAGTTACATATTGTTCTTTTTCCGCAGTTCTGTTTTGTGTTTCTCCTGAGGTTTCTGAGTAAATGTGATTCCTGGTGTTACAAAGTTACAGTTGTATACAAAGTTCCAGGTGTATACAAAGTTACAGTTATTACTAAGTTAGTCATACTTGCTGTAATTATAATACAGATCTTTAAAACTAACTTTGCTTTCCAGTATTATGTTCCTTTGATATAATAATTAATAAGATTTTTTTTGTACATTCCTACTGTAAGTCTGCTTTGGTTTCTAGATTTCATTTGATCATAATGATTTATTGCTTGTAAAGCTGGCAGCTCTTCAGCCAAATTTATAAATTAAGCAATGCTATATACATGTATATGCTATTAACAAGACTGGTTGGATTTTTGTTATAACAATGTTATGTGTCTGTTTAAATGCAGCTTTGTTACAAGGTAGATGATTTTTTACGTTGAATTTACAGTTTAATGAAATTTTAGCGCAATAGTCACTGATGTCCAAAAATCTGAGGGCATGGCTTGATACTGTGTCAAAATATTCTAAAATTCTCCTATTGCTTTTACTTGGGAAAATAAACTTTATTTCTCAGACATATGTAGTACAGGATTATCTTCATTTTATTAACTCCTTTTAAGGATGTGTGTTGCCAGACTGAAGTACTGAGCATTTTTATGGTATATTTTTTAATGACTGTATTTCTCTTCTTTGAAGACACAAACATGGAAAATCAGTTTGTAGCGTTTAAGTGAAGTATTTAGAAATGCCCACAAGAGCAGAAGAATGGATAATTTTCAGAAAAACTGCTAACTTACAGAATCTGAAAGACCTTGAGCAAGAGGAGGTCATAATCCTGCATTGTGTCATATGATGATATTTGATATATGTGGCAACAGACCCTAATTGTCCAACCAAATTTCAGAAACATCTAAAATTATTCTCTGTGTGACTGTTAGAACTGCCTCTGTCCCCAGACTGGCATTGAATTCACAGTCCATCCTAACCCATCATCAGACATTCTCCATGCATTTTGATGCACTCTGGAACTTGAAAGCCATGTGCACTGACCTCTATCTGCCATCTATATTTATTTCAGAGGGGTTTTTTGAGTTTCCTTTGACTCTAATGCTGGATGACACCAGGAAGTAATGAAGACCGAAGTGAGAGAATGAAGTCATCAATTCTGAACCTCTTTTTGGCATGCATACTGCGTTCTTGGTAATAATTAGAATAATTATGGTAATAATAACATTATTAAATAAATAAAATAAATAAATAAATGAGTAACATTTTAGGCTGGTGTGGTAGCTATGCTTATCCAGCTGCTGTGGTGCCCATTTGCTGTCAGGCAAAGGTCACATGGCTTATTTCTCTTAGCAAGGACAAGGTTTGCAGCTCTGTCATTTAAGGTGGAGATTCTAGGCACTCTGTATAATGATGGTTATTGTAATTAGTAATTATCTGAGACTGGTGATACTTAGTTCTGTGCTGCCCATAAATCTCTGTAAGTTCGCTCCTGTCCCTGTCTGTAGGAGCACGCACTGGCCTTCTCTGCTGATGCTGTGGTCCTAGGTAATGTTGCTTCAAGGTCAAGAAGGCCAAAACAGCCCACGCAAAGACACTCAATGCCAGTTACAGCTTCAGCATGATTCCCTGTCTGTGCCCAGCTCTGCCAAGCTGCCCCAGATCTCTGGCAGTGACAGCTGCAAGGTGATGCTCAGGGGGACAGCTCCTGCCAGCCAAGTGTATCTCCCCCTTCACCTGTCATGCCTTCAAGGCATGATGGAAGTGTGCATGTGCTTCTTGGTGGTGTGGGTAAGACAATACTATCCAAGTAACAGGTTGCACATGGCATTACACGTGATGCAGATTGAAAATCTGATTCAGAAATCTTATTTATCCTGGAAAATTATGTTTCTCACTGGAAGAATACATTGTGGAAAATATAGGAAGCATGACTACAGACTAATTTACTGTGCCATCTGTGATTCTTTCACAGTAGTCTGCAACAGCCTTCGAAGTGAGACCAGCCCATCCTGCTCATGTTTTATCATAGTGTAATAATCGGTGTTTTCATGCAGACTGCAGCAAGTGGACATGTGAATTTCTTCACCTTTAGGGGAGAAATGTCTCCTGGGAAAAGTCCCTGTTGTGAATTCAGTCTAGTCTAATTGTTGATTGCTAAGGTATATTGGGGATTTCAAGTCTCCAGCCATGCCACATTGCCCCTTCTCTTAACAAGTGTGAAATCCTAGAGAATGGGGAACTGGCTGATGCTGAAAGATAAATACAGGAGGACCTGATACTTGATCTAGCAGATGGTCACAGATGCAGCTTCTGGATTCCTTGCCAGAGTTGCCAGCTCTAGAACCCTGTGTAGTTTATGTTGCATGGTGTCACAAATCAGTGTTTTAGACCAAAGACTTGCTCTGCAGGAAAGGAGAGGCAAGGGATGTTGAAGCAATGGCTGTGTTCTAGTGCAGTGCTTGAAATATCAGGTGTTAATTAATATACTTGGTTGCCTTCTCCAGTTTTTGAAGGATGTAAGCATTCATCCACCAAATGGTAGTTCTTATGGACACGTGCCAAGGAGCAAGGCAAGTCTGCCTAACAGTCTCAAATGCTGCCTCTTCATTGCAGTGTGGAGATACTAGAGGTGTGAGCACAGTGGCAAGCAGCATATTCTTTCAACAACTACTGAGCAAAGATTGCCAATATTTGACATTTATTAGTGCTATGGGAACAGTATAGAGGTACATCTTGGGCCAGCCAGTGGTGAGTGCAGTGCCAGCTAAACATCTCAGTGCCTTCATAGGCGTGAGATGTTGAGGGTTATCAGGTCAGGTTGTTCTTTGTCTGAGCTGAGACTGTTTTAGGGCACTCCCTGGAATAACACTGATTTAGGCTGGTTTTCACCAGCGGCCCAGAGAGGAGCGCTCACCCTGTCAGAAGAGAGATCAGGAAGACACTTCTTAGGAAATGGTCTGCTAATCTTAGAATGGCTGCTGCAGGTCTCTGAATTATACTGAGCAGGGAGGCCTGTCAGCCAGTCCTCAGATACAGCAATCAATATTGTGTTTGTTCCCCGCCAGGTCTTAGATGGGAGGAGGGGATTTTGGAGAATTTCAGTTACTTCTGGTACAGGGCATGCTGCCAGAGAGACAAGTGTACTGTGTGTTCCTGCCTGAGACCAACCCTGATTTTAAAAAGCGGGAGTGGTGTTTTATTTATTTCTGTATACTGCAGCAAAGTTTTTTTTTTAATGAGTTTCATATGACTGTTTTTGTTGATTCAGCTTTTAACCGTCTTGGCATGAGTTTTTTTGTCACCAAGATGGTGGCCCTTAGTCATTATTCACTTAAAGAATTGCAAGCTGAATTATAGCTCCATTTACTTGTATGTCATTCAGGTTTGTACGGCAACTGCCATAGATATCTTGCACTCTGACAAGAGGTTGACATCAAGTCCGATTAAGGGTCTGCCTTTTTCAGAGGTCAGAAAGTTCTTTCACTTGTCATCCGGTACAGAGAGGTGCCAAATGGTCACTGAATGATTCTGTAATGGAAAAAAAACTCACGGGAAGTTCTTATTATGCCAAATATGGAGCAAGCTTTGACAACTGCTTGGGTTTACCACCAGGAATTTGGAAAGACATGCTCCAGCCCTTGCAGGCAAGTTACACACAGAAGGAAAGTAGTTCTTTCATGTGCTTTCCATTGAATGAAAAGTTGACGTAAATCATGGTTGTTTATGTGTGGCTTAAATAAATTACATGTTTGTATCTAGAAGATCTGGGAAGGCCATAAAGAACAATGAGAGAAACCACTTCGGGCTTTATGGAGTAACTGAAGAATAAGCTGAATTGAAAATGGTTTTTAATGAGGCCTTGTGTGCTTTTCCTTGGTACAAAAGCAAGACTGCTTTTGTAGGCATAGGTACTCACAGGACTGAAAATGTATGATGCAGTGTTCTGCTGCTGCGAGGTGGTACGTGTTTGCACAAGCAGCGCCTGTCAGGACCAGATAAGTAATCCTGAACACTGCAACCAACTTGTGAGTATTGTGATAGAAATTTCCCTTCTCAGGTACATTGGTTGCTGCTACCTTTCTCCCAGCTTTTCATCAACATGTGGAAATATAAGCAGATTTGAAGGAAATATGTCCCTCTAAAAGCCTCTGTGGCTGTTGCTGCTTCCAGCCTTCTCTCTCAGCCTTGATGTCAGCCTGAGTTCTCCCTGTTCTCCTTTGTTTGCTTAGTTTGATTTACACCCACTTGACAACATATGCTCTTCATTCTCCTCTAATTAATTTCCTTCCAAGTAGGCAAAATGTCAGTCACTGTGACAAAAGCCTGGGCCCCTGTGAGCTAGCTTTTTGGGTGTTTTCTGTCAGTTAGTCACAGATCTTTTCCTTCTGTTCACGTATTGCTACCTTGGCCCAGGTTTTAGTTCTCTAGAGAGGGAGTTATGATATATAATAGTGAGTTCCCTCTTGACCCCTGACTTTTCAAGGTTCCCTTTGAGGGATAGATTTACTCAACAATAGAAATGCAGTCTGAAATTTCCTCCCTCCACCTGGAACATATTGCCTATGATGGGGTTTTCATCCTGTAGGTGGTTTGGGCAGGCAGGTCTCCACAGCCTCATTGAGTCAACAGAGTTCTGTGCAGGAGTCAAGGCTTGTCCAAAACCTTGCAGACCCAAGATCTAAATTCACTTCCCAAAGCAAGGAGTTATATGAACCTTTGTGTGTTATTCATGCTAATGTCACATTTCATGTATGTACTACAAATGTGGAAGGGGTTAACAGTACTTGCTAATGCTGAAGCTGGCCAGAACCTCCTGCAATACACCACTTTTCTCTTTCCTTTGCTACTATGAATCTTTTCCTTTTTCTTCATCGGTTTTGTGCTCTCTGGCTGATTTATGTTTGTGTTGCATCAAAACCTTCAGCAAAAATATCTGATCTGTTTCTAAGACTGAGTAGGAGAAAACACTTTGTTTTGTCCTTATTCCAGAACTGGAAACCCTTCTGCTGAAATGCCTTCTTGCCTTCATATTTTGGATAAGGACTGAAAATAGAGGTGTGAAAAAATAGGAGGAAAAGGCATGGCTTCTGCACTAGCATGTTTTTCACTGTTCCCTTTAGTTTCTGCACCAGTTTATAAATATTTGCAAAAAAACAGGCAGTAGGAATATTCTTTCTTTTGAGCAGCTAAAATGTCCCCTTGATTTGTTCTACACTAGGCTTTTATGGGACCCAGAACTGCAGTGTTATCAGTTTGAGCAAGCTGCATTCCCTCAGAGTTTTGACCTGTGATCAGGCCCTGAATGCCCCACATCTCACAGAGTGACTAAATGCAGTCTAACCAGAGTTGTTTCAAGAGATTCTTTCTGCAATTCTTGATTCCAGTTGCTCTCTGCTGGGCAGAGCACAGTGCCACAGTTGACAGCAAGGAACCGTCTCATCCATGTCCTAAATCAGCCATCCCATCCACCTCCAGGAGGAAAAAAGAAGCTCTCACTGCAGTAACACTATAGCCAAGGTGGTATGGGATAGGGAAACTGGTGAGATCAGGATTGTCATGGAGGGAGAAAAGGAAGTGGAGGAGACTTAGGAATGCAGAGAGATGATAGGAAAGAGGATGAAGATTGGGCAAACAAAGGCTTAAATGGAGACCTGCTGACTGAGCAGGATCTGTGGGGATGAAAGGTAAAAAAAAAAAATCAAGATCAGAACCAGATAACACTACTAAACAGAAAGAAGGATTGAGTTTGGTGAAAAGAGTGAGAGTGCTGGTCTCACATTCTGCTTTTGTTAAGCGCTTATTGTGATTCGTTAACCTTGATTGGAGACCAGGTGCCCACCAAGGCTGCTCTATCACTCCTCAGCTGGACAGAGGTGTGAAAATATGACAAAAGTCTCACAGGTTGAGATAAGGACAGGGAGAAATCACTCACTGATTGCCATCATGGGCAAAACAGACTTGACTTGGGGAAATCAATTGAATTTATTGCTAATCAAATTCCAAATAGGATAATGAGAGATAAATCTTAAAACAACTTCCTACACCCTCACTTCTGGGCTCAGTTTCACACCCAGTTTTCTCCCTCCTCCCTCCCAGCAGTGTGGGGGGACCGGAAATGGGGGTTGCAGTCAGTTCATCATCAGGTTGTCATGCCACTCCTTCCTCTTCAGAGGCAGAACTGCTCACATTCGGCTCTTTTTTCAGCATGGGGACTCTCCCACGGGAGCCAGTCCTCCACAAACTGCTCCAATGTGAGTCCTTCCCATAGGCTGCAGTTCTTCACAAACTGCTTCAGAGTGGGTCTGTTCCACAGGGTACAATCCTTCAAGAACAGGCTCTTCCAGTGTTGGTCCCCTGTAGGGTCACAAGTCCTGCCAGCAAAGCTGCTGCACATGGGCTGCTCTCGCCATGGGGCCAGAGGTCCTGCCAGGGGCCTGCTCCAGTGTGGGCTTTCCATGTGGTCACAGTCTCCTCCAGGTATCCACCTGCTCTGACATAGGGTCCTCCGGAGACTGCAGATGGATCTCCGCTCTACTGTGGACCTCCATGCTCTGCACCATGGGTTCCAGGGGAACCTTAGCTTTGGCACCTGGAACACCTCCTCCTCATCCTCTCTGCCAGTGTTTCTCTCATGTGCTCTCACTCCTCTCCCCCAGCTGCTGTTCCACATTTCCAGGCCCTTCCTTTCTGTCCCTCCTTAAACACATTCCCCCAGAGGTGTCACCACCATTCCTGTGTGACTCAGCCTTGGCCAGCTGTGGGTCTGTCTTGGAGCTGGCTGGCATTGGCTCTATCAGACATGGAGGAAGCTTTAAGCAGCTTCTCACAGAAGCCACACCTGGAGCACCCCTGCTGCCAAAATCTTTCTGCTCAAACCCAATACACCCGTGGAGTCACTGGCAAAGCAGTTGTTTCCTCTCAGCTCATGTCTGTAAGCTTTGATAGTCATTGACTTCTTTGCTATTGATTTGTGAATCACTGGAAATTTGAAAGTATAATCCAGATGAAAAGGTTTGCAACCTTCATTGCAGCATGCCCTCTTAAAGGACACAGATACTGTTTTGCAAGCTGTGGACGTTCAGGATTAGTGTTGTCTTGTGGACATTTAATGACCTTGTATGTATGCATCAGAGTGAAGTCTTGTGTGAACACGTATTCTATTTCTTCGCTTCATCCAGCTAAGAGGATGGACAGCAACTTGGGAATAAACTGTGTTTCACCTGATGTGAATGGAATTGGTTTCTACATATGGAATGGAATATTTTCTACATATACAGAAATCTGGTATCATTTCATAGTGGTCATTCCAAATTCGCCAATGTCTCGGTCACCACAATATATGGAAGATATTTAAGTATTAGAGAGCATCCAATGGAGGGCAGCAGAGATGGTGAAGAGCCATAAGGGGAAGCTGAATGAGGAGCAGCTGAGGTCACTCGGTCTGTTCAGCCTGGAGGAGATTGAGGGGAGACCTCATTGCAGTCTGCAACTCCCTCATGAGGGGAAGAAGAGTGGCAGGCACTGATCTCTTCTCTCTGGTGACCACTGACAGGACCTGAGGGAATGTCCTGAAGTTGTCTCAGGGGAGGTTTAGGTTGGATGTCAGGAAGAGGTTCTTCACTCAGAGGGTGGTTGGGCACTGGAACAGAGTCCCCAGGGAAGTGGTCACAGCACCAAGCCTGACAGAGTTCAAAAAGTGTTTAGAAAACATGCTCAGGCATGTGGTGTGACTTGGGGATGGTCCTGTGCAGGGCCAGGAGTTGGACTCCCTGATCTTGATGCTCACTTCCAACTCATTCTGTGCATATTCTGTGATTCTGTGACTTTTAATTACTGTCTTTAGTATCTATGCTCCACCTCATAAGTGCAGTTAGGAACTCTTCATCAGATAGCAGTGAAGATAAATCAGTCAAATTCCATGCAACACTTGGCTGTATATGGGAGAAATCCGTAATCCAGCATGAGGTTTAGAGAGAAGCGGGATCTGAACTCTTATCAGAGATGCACAACAAAAGGGTAAGAGGAGACAGTGATTGACTGTAGAATGAGAAAATCTTAAATCTGACTGGAAAAAAAAAACCCAAAAACCCCAAAAAAACAATAACAACAACCACCCCACACAGCAAAAGAGATGAACATTGAAAGAGGCCTTCCAGAAGTCTGTGGAAGCTCTATCCTTAGCAGTTTTTAAAACCAGACTGAAAAAAAATCCCAAGTAACCTGATCT
Organism: Donacobius atricapilla; assembly: GCA_013397315.1. Taxonomy (NCBI): domain Eukaryota; kingdom Metazoa; phylum Chordata; class Aves; order Passeriformes; family Mimidae; genus Donacobius; species Donacobius atricapilla. The sequence continues at coordinate 843,178 of WBMY01008536.1, forward strand.
AATGTTGAAGTTGGTCCTTTTCTCAGCAGAAGGTTAAACAAGAGGACCTCCTAAGGCTCCTTCCAATGTAAGTGACCTCCTGGACTGTATTAGGAATGTGGAGAAAGTACAGAGCTGCGAGGCATGTGCCTATTGTCAAGGGATCCTTGGGGTCTAAAACCTGTGATAGATGTAGAACAAAATAATCTGCTCAGGAGCAGTGAGGTTTTAAAACCTTATATGATGAAAGAGTTCAGGAATCCTTCTTTGTGGAGGAAAACTCAATATGGCCAGGATGAAATCAGCAGCCTGAAAAGAGATGTGAGGTCTTTTACTAACTGTGTGTTGGCAGCTTCCAGAAGCTGGAATTAACCAAGGAGCCGGCAGCATGTGGATGAACCGTGGAAAATTGCATAAACCCAAGAGCCACTTGAAGCACCAGCTTTCATCAAGACACTTTTAGCAATACTCTACTCTTTGTCTAGCCATTGACAAACTATATTGTTTTGCATAGCTGTACAATAAAGAAAAGCTTAACTTAAAAGCAATAGTAATCTTTGTATCTCCTCCCAAAGGCATTGCAAGGTTTAAATGTCTGAGAAGCTGTTGAAGAATCTGCTGAAGTGTTGCAAAAAAATCTCACCTTTGATTTGAGAGGTAAACACACCCCAGAAACCAACATAGTTTGGTCTCAGAAACGAACAGACACTGTATTAGAAGGGAAGAACATGCTGGAGATGGAAATATTGCTGAACTTGACATTCTTATGAATAAAACTAGTTTGGAAAATAATTTCAGCTTTTCCCCTACTTCAGCATGCAAGCAATTTCTGGAAAGAAGCTTCCAAGAAAAATCTTACTAGCATTCACCTGGAGCATACATTGTCAAGAAGATGTGAAATTTCACCCAGGACATGGCTTATTTAGTTCTGCACCGAGATGTGCCTGTAAAAGTTATCCTCAGACAATTTCTTTTCCTCTCCCTAGGAGAATTGCAGAGGTATCACAGTGATGAAAAGACCACAGGTATAGCAGGAGAGCAATAAGAGCAAAGATTTGGCCCACCTTCAAGTTGTTTTTTGTTTAATTGGCTAGGCAGTAAAAGCCAAGCCCCTGGTTGCAAAGGACTGCCATAAGCCAAGTTCTCTCCACCAATCACATCCCCCCTCCTGCAGTGCAGCAGCTTGGGAAGAGAGAAGGCACACTGCTTGCCTTTGGAGTGATACCCTGCCCCACAGCACTGGAAGTTCTCTCCCCTGTTGCTCTCTCATCTCACCTTTGTCAAGGCCTGTGCCCCTCAGCTGGTACAAGCTGAGGTAGGTGGTGCCTGGTGGCATAAATGCTAGCAAAACACTTGTTTGAAAGCAATTAGGATTGCTTGATGCTGTGCTTTTGTCCAGCTTTGGCGACAGCAGTGGTTCTAGCTGCAAATGCAAAACTATTGTAAGGGAAGTGAAAGGGTGTGAGTGTCTAGTTTCGGCTGGAGATTAACCTGGGGTGTTGGTAGTGGGGAATTAAGGTGACTTGAGGCCACTTCCTTCTTTAGGTCTGGTTTCAGTTTCCCTCCTGTAGTTCCGTCCGTGCAGATATCACGCACCTGGGGCAGGCACAGCTTGTTTTGAGCTGTGAGCCCCTGCAGGCTGGATGCAGTTGCCTGGCTGGCTGCCCAAGTGTGGTGGGCTGGTTTTGGGAGAACCGAGGCATCGTGCAGCAGAGAGGGACTGCGTGCTGGTCCCTGCCTGCGGGTCTGCACTGCAGCCTCATTCCTGGACCTCAGACTCAGTCGTGAGGGTACTCAAGCCCTGGAACAATCTGCCTTGGACAGGGATGGAGTGGCACTTGGGGACGTGATTATTGCTGTACTTGGCAGTGCAGTTCGGTGCATTTCGAATTTATGATCTTGGAGGTTTTTCCAACCTAAACAACTCTATGATTCTATGACGGTGGCCCTGCTGGTCCTCCTGCTTCGCCCTTTTATGTCAGAGATGCCTCTGCTCCTGCTCTTCCGTAGCACATGTTCGATTAAACCTGTTGGTGCACCCACGGGAAGCAATGCCAGCACGCCAAGGAGGTGTGGGAGTCCTATCAGCAGCAGCTCTGCTGTGCTCGCTTTTCATTTCCTTTCTTTTCAGAGAGCCTTCAGCGAAGGCAGAGAGCTTGGTTTCCTGAGAGGGTGACCTGAGGGTGGCAGCAGCCGCTCACGGTCCGTCGGTGCCGGCGCTGCCAGCGAGAGGCGGCGGAGCCTGGCCGGGGAGCGCCGCGTCACGGCCCGGGGCGCTCGCAGAGGTGACAGAACGTCGGCCATGCACCGGGAGGCCTGTGACCAGGAAGGTGACTGTGCTACCCAACAGACCCAGAGGGCATCTGACCGCTCCCTCCAGGCAGCAGTAAAGCGCAGTCTCTCTGTTTCTGCGTTGAAATCAGTGGTATCTCGATCTGGTGGCTGGCTCTGTCCTGAGTTATGATGGGATCACACCTCCCAGGGAGGAATAAATAGTCCAGCCATGCAGATTGATAACTGATGGAATGACCAGAATTTGCAAATCAAAGCTGCATCCGACACCAGACCGTGGGCACCTCACAGCTCCGGAAAACAAGTGCAGACAGCTGTGGGTTACACAGTTCCAAAGGAATTTGGGTACCTAAGTACTGCCCTAGTCCTGCTATAGGCACTGAAGAGTCCTGAAACCACTTTGCAGTTGCAGGCTGATCTGTGAGACATCTGAATGCACTAAACACCTACCCCAACCAATAATTCCCTGAGGATAATCCCAGGTCAGTGTTTAGTTGTCGAAGACTTGGCACCATGATTAAAATGCCCTTGTGTCTATCCTTTCTCCTCATGCTGAAGGCATTTGTGGACCCCAGCTGAGGTACTCAGCTCTCTGCAGGCATTGCAGAGTATCCCTGTGCACTCAGCTTGGGGCTATGATTTCTGAACATGGGGAGAACACTGAAAAGCTTGATGCCATAGTACTGAGTTTCAGAGCATCCGTGTCTCTGCACATCGGGCTGATGTTGGCATCCTTCTCCCAGGTTTTGTTACAAGCCAAGAGGAAAAAGTAAAAATGACTGCACAGAACTGCTCTATTCCTTTCATTTCCAGGGCCAGCAGAAGTCAGTAGGATCTTGTAAGTGATTTAAGCCTGAGCACTTCTATAAATTACAATGTCTTGTAATTGTTTGAAGAGGTTGTTCCATCATAACATTATAACCTTCAAACCTTCCTTCCATGGTGGTTAAGATCACTGAAGGACCCAACTCTATCCTTTACCAAATTTAGCCACTTTGCATCATTCTATCAGGATCCAGGATCTTGGAGTTTCATTTGGGAGGGTCAGAGTCCCATGGGACATAATTAATTCTTACTGCATTACGGTTAGGCAATAAAATCTTGAGACCACACACAAAATTTCCTTCAGGCCACACTTCTCCTGAAATCCTTGGAACTGAGTGGAAGAGGATCAATGCTTCAAGTTTGGCTTTTTGGTTTTTTGCTGAATCCTGAGTGTGCCCAGAGTCAGTTCAAGCAAGCCTGGCATTGTCCAGCTGTTTTTTCCGGTTACCTGTGAGCCATTGCACCTTAGGAGTGCTCAGCTGCAAATAGAACAGAAATCAAAATACGGGTGTCTGACCTGCTGTGGAAGGTATCTGAAACTACGCTTGCTTGTTTAGTCTTTTCAGATATGACCACTTTATTCCACCTCCAGGTGCTCACCATGTGGTCAGTACATGTCCCACTAAGACGCATCTCCCACAGCATCCAACCCAAAACTGACTGGGTTGATTCCGGTGTGATGACATCTGAAGTACATTTGTAACAACTGAGACAGTAACACCTGAGAAAGGTCATGAGGAAAAGCCTGGTAATATGTGAGGAAACATTCTCTTGCATCACTGATAACTATCAGTGGATAACTATCAGCCTATCAAAGTGGATGCTGTTTCCTTTTCATTTGGCAGTATGCTGGGCAGATAACTTCTGCTGACCAGAAATCCCTTGCAGAAGTTGTTCATTATTAGCCAAAGTTTTGTGCTGCTCTGCTTTGCCCAAACCCCTGAGAACCTGCTGAGCTGCCTGGAGCTGAGACTGAGCTGAGAGCTTTTGTTTGAATGAGTACAACTTTTAGACAGTCTCTGCCAATGGTGCTGATGCACAGACTAGTTTAATGAAAAGTTAAAAATTAATTACCCAATGTCCAGCCCCTGGCTGCTACCAGCAGCTGTCAACAGCAGGTCCTGTTTTGGTGTGGCTGAGGGTGGTTGTGCTGCCAGAGAGGCAGGAGCTGTGTCTGGACCCACTACAGGCTTCTGCTGAGCCCTGCAGAATGCCTGCAATAGGAACTCTTTCTCTCTCTGTTGTCCTTTCTTACAAGGAAATAGGTCAGAAAGCAAAAAATCAGGAGCTGGGAAGGAGGAGAAGCTTCAGAGAGAAAATGTTCCTCTTAGACTGGAAATCATGCACTCTCAGTGCTGAGCTCCTTTGACACTCTCCAGTTCCCTCTCTGGCTGTGGGAGCACCCCTCCTGCCTGTGGCTATGGCCAGCAAGGAGCTGCACCCTGGTCAGGGAATAGAGACCCATGCCCGCCCTGGGCATGACGGAGTAAGGCAGGGTAGGAAGGGTAATGGCTTCCTTTCAATCAGACAATATTCAAAGTAATTTCTCCCCCTTCCTCCAGCCTCCCGCATGATTTGTCAGGATGCAAAACATATGGACCTTTGTCCTTAGGGAGTCTGATTGAAAGTGTTCAGTATGTGATTTGCAATGAACGACAGTTGTGCTGGTGAGTTGTGCTGATAAGGAGCTCTGATCTTGCACTGCCTTGGAGCAAGGGCAGAAGTCCCTTGTCCCCAGCCCAGCTCCTGGGGACTGTCCCAGTGCACCTGTGGCCATGGCAGTGGGCTGGGGGGCTGTGTGGGGATGCTGCTGCTGTGACCCCAGCCCAAGTGCCGTGGCTGCTGCTTTCTGACACCCCACTGTGAAAACTCACCCCAGTGTCTCCCCACTCCCTCCTCGAGTTTTCCACCTAACGCTGCTGTGAGTCGTTGGACTTGGGAAAGAACAACTTTCCTCAGTCTTTTGGCTGGCTATCCTCAATAAAGGGTCTCTCTGCCTTTTTTGGGAGGGGAGACACGCATCTGTGGTGCTGGAAATGTGTGTGAGAGGAGACCTGCAGAGAAGATTACGCTCTTGCTACTGTCGTGGTGCGCTGCTCAGAGAAGACAAGTCTGATGAGGAACCATGCCGATCTCCTAAGTGGGTAATGCAGTGCTGCCTGCAGGGGCAAGTGCCAGCATTTCCCAGATCACCTTGGCATGCCTGTCATTACCAGAGAAGAGTTCAGTGACAATAAAATGCATTTTATTTTGTTTAAATGAAAAACTTAAAAAATCAGATTTCTAGAATTTAAAAATCATTTGCAAGTGTTAGAACAGAAGCATGAATTTATAACCAGTGGTAATATAACCAGTCCTAACCAGGGTGAGGACTCCTGATACACCCCTTTATGTACTCTGGGCTCACAGAATTAATCTGCAGCTGTTAAAGTTGTCCCAGTCTATCAGGTGCAATTTCACGCTCCAGTATGTGATGCCAGGCAGGAGCCTTAATCTTGAATATTCTCTGTCTATATTCTTATTTCCTGGAGATCTATCGGTTATAAACATTCCATGGGCTTTCTGGTAATGTAACATGTTGAAAATTAACTAATTACTATTTACATTTCTGCTTCTCGTGTTAATTAATTTCAGCAAATAACATGTAAACTGACCTCCCATAGCTGGGGCAGCACTGCAGGTGGATGTGCACTCCAATGTAAAGCAGTTACTGGAGGAAAATCAACAGCATTGGTGGCAGAGTCTCCTGGTTTGTCTCAAATGTAAACACTGGAGACAGATACTTTTCTCCTCAGACTTCAGGATGGCTGAGATGCCTCTCTCTGCTAACTTTGCTTAACTAATAGTTTCTAGTAAAAGTTATATTTTAAAAACACAAGGTTACAGACATTCTGAAATAGCACCTTAAAAAGCTGTTGATGCCGAGTCAGGCAGAGGGATTTAATGTAATATTGCAGGAAGTGATGGGATGTGACATTGCCCTCACAAGTGCACGTGAGAAGCTTTAGTGGTGGAAGCTCCAGTGGTGTTGGAATATGGAGCCTGAAGAGTTCTCTCACACAGGTGGCATGTGTCAGAGTGACAAAAATCCATGGAAGCTATGAATTGCCCTGCATCCTGGACGAGCATGTCTCCAGCTGTTTTCTCAGCACGTAATGTTGTTCAAACTCACGGACACAAATTCAGTGGTTTAGGTGCCTTCCAAAGAGGCAAGTCATCTCTGGAATTCCTTGTCACTTGCTGTAGTGGACACAGAGTTAAGGCCTGAGTGTGTGGCTTCATCAGCCTTTTGGAAGAATGGAAGCGTTGCTAATTAACTACGCATTTTAGTATCAGACCTTCTTTTCCTGCTTGCTGTGACTGTCTGTTGGTCATGCTGTGTGTCCAGACACTGACGGCGTCTCAGAGAAAGCGTTGAGGTAGGTAAGGTTTCCTTTAAATCCTTCTGAGCTCATGAGAGTGAGATAGTGCATTCCCATGTGGTTAAGTTATACACTTACAAGCTCCGGCTAGAAGTGTTAGCATAACAGCCTTGGGTTGCTAGGAGGTGCTGTGTGGGGATTAATTAATCAGGATGGTTGTGCCTTCTGTTTGCCATCATTGCTGATACAGAAGAGAGGTTTTCAAAGCCAAAAGCTGTGATGGACTCTTGTCAGGCTGACAGATTTGAATATAGAAACACACATTAAGGCAGTTGTGGCAAAAGTTAGTCATTGCAAAATACTGCACGGGGAAAAATCTAAACTGTGAGGCCCACAAGAGGCTCTGTCTGCTCTAGGCTGCTCCCCTGTCCACATTGTTACAGGCAGCAGCAACACAGAAACAGCTGAGACTGCTGTACCAAAAGACTTTCCTGTTGCATTAAATGGGTTAAAAAGGTTGATATTTAGCTCGTAGATTTTTGGTCCAGTTTTGAAGCAACATCGTAAACTTTCTTAGTGCACAAGTAAGAGATTTGGCTTGCCCCTTGCAAGCACAGGGGATGCTGCCTCAGGTTGCATCTCCTTTACTGTAGCTGGTTGAGCTGCCCAGATGGTCACTTTCTGATGTAGTTCCACCCATATGGTTTAAGGCAATAGATGGGGTAACAGTAAGTCAGCAGACAAAACAGAAAATCCATTAAAAGAGTGATAAAACCTAATGGAGCTTGGAGCAGTCTCTTCAGCTGGACTGTGAGGAGTGCTCAAAGCTCCAAACTGTAGTAGACACAAGACAGTCTTGATCACACGCACACAGAGGACTGAATCCACGCAGCTTTTAAATGATTTTAGACACTAATTCATTGGACAAGCAAGCTTGCTGCTGGTTGTCTCCAAGCATCCATTCCTTGGGAGGTACTATGCAAACAAAAATATTTAGTTTCCTTTCAGCTGAAGTCGGGTATTTGGTCAGCTCTTTGAGAAGAGCGTAAAAGGAGGGCAGGCAGAGTGTTCAGACTCCAAAAGTCCTTTGCAGATGACCCTGCATGAGGAACTTCAGGACAACTGGCCCCAAGGGTCCCATATTCAATATGCCCCAACCAGGGATGAGTGCTCTAATTCTCTAATGCTTCTCAGATCAGATGCCTGGTAAGGATTGTGTGAGACTGGGGTTCAGAGTTCCCCACCAGTATTGTCTGGTGACTGGAGAGCTGAGTGAGTGCAATCACAGCAGCATGTCCAGAACTTGCTGGGAGTGTCAGAAAGGGAGAAGGCTGGATCCAAAAATGAGCATATGAAATCTTCTACTGCAGTGTAGTGGAAGCATGGGGGCCTAGCCTTAATAGAATAACCCACAAAATCACACTTAATGCCTCTGTGCACCCTGATCTATTTGTCTCTCCCTCAGCCATGAAAATATGGACCTGCATGGAAGGTAAGGCAACCTTTTGGTTAATAGTCAGTTCCTTTCACCTTTCTTCCATAGGGGATTTCCATATTCTGAAGGAATTCAGCTCTGCAGCTTCCTCTTCTCAGGAGCATGCTTGACCTCCTGGCTCATAGAAGAATTGCAGGTGGCTGAGGGCAGCTCTATGCCAAAACTCACACACTGGGCTGATAATCTTCACAGAAGCAGTCTAATCCATAAAAGCAGGAATGTAGTGTAGTAGTCAAAAGATTAGGTTTGGAAGGGAGGACTTGAGCTTCCTCTTTGGGGCCTGTGTCATTTCCTTGGGGGTACAGTGCAGCAGCAGCCCAGGGTGTACATGGCTGTGAGTCCCTTCCAGGGAAAGAGAGGAATACCTACTGCTTTCTCTTTCCTGCATGAGTGCTGAGTCCACAAGGCTGCTATGAAAACCCTGTTGGAATTAATTTCAGGATAGAAATCACTACTGTTTGGAGTGGGGTTTTGTTTGTTTGTTTTCTAAATGGATATTGCTGAATACTTTAGGTATGTGCTAGGAGTCCCTACCCTTACCAGGCTGTCAAGACAGTGATCAGTCTGTGATTCTCAGCAGAAGAGTTATAATAATCTTGGCCACAGCAGTGGCACCCAAGGGCACTCATAGTGCAGATTTTTAAGCACCTGAGAATATTGTTAAGGCAAAGTCCTATGTGCCTATAACCCCTCGGGTGAACTGTCATTCCAGTAGGGTTTGGAAGCTTGTTTTGCTAGTGTTGGTCACCCAAATTCTCACTTGTATTGCATTTAAGAACTCACTCACACATTTTTGTCCCTTGCACCATTGCTAGACATGAGGACAGATACAGTCATTACTTTTTCTGTACTTACAGTAATGTACAGGTTACAAGTGCTGGATGTGACCCCAGTGACTTCCTTTCCTGTACGCTGCCCATTTCCTCAACAGCCTCTGTGCAGAGCAGCCCCTGCCTAAAGCTGAGAGGGGGTAAGGCTGAGCAGGTTTTGTTTTGTTCCCTCCAAGGGGTTTGAGCCCAGGCACTGCAGGATCGCGTCCCAGGTGCTGCTCTCACTGCTCTGCAGCACTGGAGTAGCAGTGTTGCTCCTGTGATAAGCTGTTTCTCAGCCTGTAGCGACACTCTCTGCTATTTATAATGAGAAGGGTTACTGGAATACTTCAAGACAGCAGTCACAGACCTGCCAAGCTGGCACTGGAGCTTTGGTAAATTAGGCTGTGGACGTGTGCACTTCCTGGAAAAGGTTATGCTGGTGCCAGAATAACACATTTCCCCACTGGTGCTGGCACCTCTCCCTGGGCACTGCGGCTTCTAGGAAAAGGTTTACATGAGAGAGTTGTTACTCTACAAGCTTCTATTTGATACCTGTGGTTACCTGCACCCACTGGGCTTGTTTCTGTATGCCCACCTGTGTTAACTGACATCAGCTGCCATGCCAGGGTCATGGCAAAGCTGGAGCTTGTGGAACTCTGATCAGTGCTGCTGCTGAGGTCTATTAGCCACTGCTAACGGTGGCTTTTAATACAGATGGTTGCAAACTGTTTTTTTTTTTACTTTGTACCTCTTTGGTGAGCCATGGTAGCCCCGATTCTGCAAGTTATTTATGTTCCTGCTACTGAAATCTGTGGGGACATAATGTCTAAATTTAATTTTTCAGAAGGTGGGACTGTTCTGCTTGCTGCAATTCAAATATATAGAAGGATCCCTATAAATATTTCATGTCCTTAGGGACAAATTGTAATGTGGCTGCAAAACTAGGCACACATACATCTCCACAAGAAAAATCACATTGCAGCAGCAATGGAGAAACTGTTCTCCTAGCCTGTCAGTAGTTACAGCTGTCAGATGCAGAAAGACAAACTACAGTTAATGTTTTAGAAATAGGCTTTGCAGCCATATAGGTTTTCAGTATCCAATATGTTTTTAAATGAAGCAGAAATTACATGCCTGACCTCAGATTTTCCTCGTTAGCATTAATCAAGCACACTTGACTCACAGATGAATTTGATTAGGATCATGTATACTCTTAGGAGCTAAAAATAATGAATCATGCCTAGAGTGTACGTGCTGTTACAGCCAACATTGTTGCTTGGTGCCTGCTGCAGCAGCAAACTACTAGAAAACTCCTAGAACTGGGTTCCAAACCATTGGCAACAGGAGGTGGTAAATGGCACACATGAAATAAAGCAAGACCACAGAAAATGGAAAGCTATAAAGTGCACAGCTACTTAAATGTCTGTATAATTGGTTGAAATTCTTTATTTTCTCACATAGGAAAAGTTAGAATGGAAACTTGACTATGTCTACATGAATACACAAATATTTTTGCATATGTTCCAGCCTCTGGCCCACAGCTGTAGCTTTTAGATCTGTGAGCTCACTTACATGTCTCATTTTATAATGCAATCAGATTCTTCTGCTCATCTTTTAAAAAGCCTTCCAAAAAAATCCTCCAAACCCCCAATTATATATATAACCCCAAACCCTATACTACTATGCACAGTAGTATAGCTCTGTGTGTAAATCTCATTTTAGAGATTCACTTCTGCATGTGTAAATTCATGCAAAGCCCATGTGTTCGAGCACTGGTTCAGAAGCAGCCAGGGGATGCAACATTCCACTGCCTGTAAAAATGTTTGTTGATAAAAAGACAAACACAGAAAAGCATTTCTGTTGTGACATTTTATTGATACTCCACATAATTTAATCTGACCTTTTGTCATCCTTTTTTTTTTCTTCTTTTACAGTTAGTTTTATTGTGCAGTAATTCTTTTAGCACTCATTTCACCAGCAAGGTCCATGAGGACCATCTGTGTGATATAAGAATATGTAATGTCTGTTATCTCTATTATCATGACAACTGCTTGGGCCTTTGACAGTTCTGCAATGTACTTAATCATTCACCTAAGTGCCAGAAAATGCCTGTAAGAGGAAAAGTAGACATATGAAAAGGGAATAATACATAAAGAAACATCTGCATTGAGATCATTTGTCATTTTTGGAAAGGCTTTGGAAAACGGTGCATACATTTAGTGTAGTGTCATGCTCATGACGCTATGGATCTTTTATTCTACTTGCAGGCCTTATCTGGCATGTACTGAGCTTTTATCACGTCTGTAAGATCCCTGCTGTGTGGGCCCTCCCTGACTGCCCAGTTCTTGCACTGGGTGAGGAGGGACTGCCCTCCATACTATTCCGTGCTTAGCAATGCTTAGTTTGCAGCAGGTGCCTTTTTCAGTAGCTGTTTCCTTTTTTCCTTCTGCCATCTTCTGTTTGCCAAGCAAGCCCCTGGGGCTCCCTGTGCTGTCACTGCTTTCCAGTCTCCGTCACATTGCTACAGACCTGGCTGCAGGGTGACTTCTCCCCAAGCCCCCTCTGCCAGAAGGACATCCTCTGCCTTCAGGTCCCCCAAAGCAGGAGTTAAGAACTAACTCTTCAGGAGCAAGAAATGCCTATGCCAATATATGCCATGACCAAGGTAACTGTGCTGCTAAGGAGCAGAGGATGCCTGGGCAGGGAGCATCAGTAAAAGAATTCCACATTAATTCAGATCCCTGCCAGGGAGTTGTAGTTACCCTGAGTTCTCTTTGTGATAGCAGCAACAGAAAAACTCCCTCATTCCCACTGCTTTCTGGTTTATGGAACACTGGAATGGCCTTGGAGTTAGGTCACTGGCAATTATCAAGATATTAGGAGAATATACAAAGCAGGGAAAGTTTGAAAAGCATAAACATATTTCATGCGAGGTTGTTATGGACATTTGCAAGGTGTGCTAAAATGTTTCCACTGGAAACTTTATATAAAATTGTAGATGTAAAGGGGTTCTGCAATCCTGGCATCTCTCTCTCCTCTCCTGAGAGCTGTTGTAGCTCATGACAACTCCATTCTGTGTATTGGGAGCATCAGCAGCTGGAATTTATTATCTGTTAGTCTTAGTCTTTATGTAGCTCTCACTAGAGACTCCACTGGTAATGGCAGCTCTTGCCCTTTCACCTTCAGGACAGCTTGGAATTCATCTCTTAGGGCCAGAAATCACTCTAGCATCAAGCTTATAACAAGAAGAAAAATAACCATTAAGTACAGTATCAGATTGATTTTTGGCATTCCTTTAATTCCTTCAAAGGACAGTCAGAGGGACAGATGTGTTGTTGCAGCTCTGGGCTCTCTTTCATCCCTGCTCTGCAATTGTGTGATACTCTTCTTTAAACCTTCCCTTTGCTTTTTCACTCTTCCTTGCCTGTCTAAAGATTTTTGCCAATAGTTTTCTGATGCCTTGTGGACTAATAGCTACCTTTTAACATCAGGGATTCCTAATAAAATCCTGTCTTGAAGTGGTGAGCTACCTTAGAGGTGTGACTACCCTTGACTGCCCACTGCAGTTCCTGAGCTGGTTTCCTGTGTTGGTGGCCATGCAGTGGAAGGTAGCTATCTCTGAGAGGGGGAGTTTGGGGATCTGTAAGTTCAGGAAACGTCTCCCAGGGCTTCTGATAAGGTGGATTGTGGGACATTTATTTTGATTACACCTTTACCATAATGTCAAGATCTACTGGACAGAGGGTTTTCCTGGTGGCTATTTGCCTTCCCAAGAAGGTGGGAAGAGTATATTTTCTCTTCTTACTTGGCTCACAAGAACTATTTCCATGAAAAGGCTGACACAAATTGAATCCATACACAGTAACCAGAGGGACTGCAGTGACGGTGTCAGTCCTATTCTGCCAATACTTGCTGTATGTCAGAGTTCTTAGAATAAACAGGGTTTGTTCAAAAGAGATTAAAGCTGTCAGCTACAGCCAGTGACAGCCAACAAGGTGGCCTTTCCTTCCTCACATTCCACTGAGCATTGTGCTCACTCTGCCTCCAGATGGCTGAGTCTGTTCTCTTGAGGGGCACAGCATCCTCAAGTTTTAGATCCAGAAAGCCTCGTGGCTCACACAGACTATCTCTGCATGGATTCTCCTTCCAGATGGGAGGGGCTGCACATCCATGCCGTGTCCCCAGGAAGTTTCCAGCCTACACTGCCTGTGTAGCAGTGAGGTGCCACTGCCAGCAGGGACCCCGCTGCCATGGGGAAACCCCCTTGCCAAGCAGTTCTTTCCAGCCCTTTTTTCTACCGATGCCAAGGATGTCTGTTTAAGGAGCCAATGAATCTGCCACAGGAATCTATTGTATTGGGATTACATGTGCTATTAATAAAAATTGCCTTCAACTTCTAAATCGAGGCACTTAAAACCCACAATGAATGCATTCTGCAGTAATGAAAAAAAAAAACCAACTTTTTTGTTGAAATTTAAATAGAGCCGTGAACTTTTGTATCATGCATGCTATTTTAAAACTGTAAATCTATTCCATTTTTTCCATTGTGGTTGTTTTTATGTTTTATTGTGCTTTAACATAGGAAAGTCTTTGGTCTTTTAATAGAAAAGTTTTTATGTTTCCAGGCTCAGGTTTTTGCGCCTAGCTCAATAGGCTTGGTAAGAAACTAGCTTTTTGACACTCCTTTTTCTATGGGACAAGATTTAAGAAAGGAATTAAAGAAAGTATTAAAGTACAAGGGCATCAAGAACTTAATAACGTCTGGAAACTTAGATTAAGGTGTTCTAAACATTTCTTTTAAATTTAGAAAAAAACCACCAAAAAACCAAAAAAACCCCAAAACAAAACAAAACAAAAACCACAAAACAAATAGTATAACCTAGAAAAGATACCCCAAACAGGACAAAAGCTAAATAGTGGCAAGGTGTTCTTTCCTGTGATTTGTTTCTGAGAAATCCAAGCATGACTCAGACTGACAGACTGTCTAAGGCCAAATGTTGTGTTATTACAAACATGGCCTGAAACTGGATGGTAAATTCTATAGGTAATGTAAAGGTGTCCTAAAAGCCCCAAAGCTATTTTGAATTCTGATAGAAAATGTACTCAACTCTGCTCCCCCACCAAAAAATCTCTTATCTGTAGCAATGAAGTAGAGTTTATCTACAGTTTTCATTCTTCCATACCTTTTTATCTGCTGTCCTTTGTACCTAGAAGATCCCTACAAGATCACAGAGCTATTTAATTTCCTGTTAGTTTGCATAAAAGTAATTGACTATTCTGCATATATTTGATGCCTGTTGTGATGTTGATTTGCTCTGGCCATTGCCTTTCCTGTTGACCAGTGCTCACTCTGTTTCTTTCTATTTCCCATGCCTCTAGTTTAACAATGAGGTTGATGGTTTCCTGGGACAATGGTTATATTTTTGATATATGTTTGTAGAGTGCTTGGCACAATGCAGTTTGGTCTCTGACTGTGTATGTCAACCAATAATGACATTGTTTCCAATTGTTTCAGTCTTTGTAACTATTTCAGAAGTCCTCTTTTAAACAGTTAGAAGCTAATTATTATTTAAACAATATTTTCCACATCAGTTATGATTTCTTTAAATAATTTAAGTGCTTTTTCCAATACTCCTCACAAGCACTGTGTTATGCCTGTGTCATTTTACTGATTTAAAGCCAAAGACCTAATGATACAGAGATCTGCTCCAGATGTCTGAATAAAGCTGCACAGTGCAACCACGGAAAACTAAGTGCTGCTGCTCTGAAGGGAATGCCTTGCTAGTGAGAGACAGCGTGAGGAGTACAACAGGTGCCTTCTAACACCTGGCGTATGCCCTCAGTGTCAGCAATAATTAATCTTCAGCGTTGTTCCCTTGGAGTGTTTACCTGTCTCATAATACTTAAGGGATGCCCTTTTTAAGCATGGGAAATGACACAAACAGCAGAGATGTCAGACCACTGTCAATGACAAACAACCCTGAGTAGGGAAATCCACGGTGCGCTGGTTCGTCACTGTGTGTGAGCTTTGTTGTTATTGTCAAGTTAATCTCTTTCTATTTCCAAAGTGGAAATCAGGATCGACTTCTGTATAAAGCCTCTAATCCTTGTTCCCAGCTAAACATAACAACAATCTATTTATATATTGGGCTATCCCCAATTAAACCGAAAAAAAAAATAGTATAACCTAGTTCAGCTGTTGGGTAACACCAAGTATTAGCAGTGGTTATTTATATCGTTAAGATGTTTTAGACTTGCTCCACTCAATAAAAGCTTATACTGAGCTTTTTTATGTTTGCTGTTACTTAAAACCCCACTGGCTTGAATATGTAACAATGTGAAGATGACCCCCAAATTTTCTGGGCTGGCCTGGCTTAGCTGCAACCTCCTGCATGTTCCCAGTCAGGGAGTACCTGGCTTGCCTGAGCCCTGCAGGAGACAGCGTCTGTGGCAGCCGTGAGTGTTTTCATGAAGCTTTGAACTTGGCAGCTCCTTCCCTCCACTGCAGCTGGCGAGGTGACAGCAAGAGGGAAGGTCTGTTCAACCTGCTCAGGAATTTCTCCATGTATGCTGGTGTTTGATAAATCACTTTTCCCTCAAATGCATATGGGAGAGTTTGTGTATTTAAACAGGTGGGTTTTGGGAACTTGCTGCTCCATTTGCAGGAAAGTATACACTCCACAAGTGCATCATGGAACGACAGTAACTATAGTAGTGACGCAGACTTTAAATAAATAAAAAGGTTACTACCAGGTGATTTGTACAGCTCTAACATAATTAGTAATTAATATTAGAGACAGTGCATTGCGTTTGACTCTGCAAGGCACTATATCTTACTTTCTTGTGTCTGAGGTTGGGTTTATTCTCTCTTTTGCATTGCTACAGAATACACAGAGCTGGTGTGGCTATCAGTCTTCACATATGACTGTGACTGTCACTGGATTTAATTTAAAAAAAAAAAGATATGTGATTGCTACTTCCATTACTTCTAGACCAAGCCAGGACCAGGATAAGGCAGTTCCCTTAGCATTGGGTGCTGAACTGGTGGAGAGGCATCTTCAGCAGGGACCAGTGATCCATGCAGCTGTCACTGAGAAAACACTGGTATGATCTGGAGGTGAAATAAAAGTGGTAAGGCCAACAGCAGAGTGTTGCTGTGTACATTCAAGGTATGGAGCAATCCGTTAAATAGCTCACTTCTCACAGGTTGTCTGTCAAGTATCTGCTCTTTCACTTCCATGAATTTTTATTGCACTTTTCTAACACTCAGGAACTTTCCTCCTATGGAGACAAATGTTTTCCAGTGTTCTTCAGACATGGAACACAAAATTCAAAAACCAGTGGCATGAAATCCAGGCATGTCTTTCACAGAAAATTACACTTTGTGTCTGATACTTCCAAAACCTGACTGCTTCCAAAACCTGACTGCTTCCTGGGTAAGAGAGAAGTAACCTCATCTAGCCTCAACTCTCATCACTGATAAAATGCTGTTGATGGAGGCTGTCCTCATCTCCTCATCCTCACCCCCAGTTCCACAGACTTTCAGCCCCAAGTTGATCGAATGTGCAGGTTCCCTTTTCTGTTGAATTCGAACAAGCCCACACATGACTTTGTACATTTACTGCAGCCCCTGATGTGAGCAGAGCAGCTGATGATCACTTCAGGTAGAGCTGTAAGGGTTTTGGAATCAAAATCGGACACCCATGGGGAAAATTCTGGTTTATCAGGAAGCTGAAGAAATTCCTTCCCCGCCTGTATGCTAGGTGAAAAGCGACTCTTATGTTAGTGATGGTTGAGGAACACTTTGGAAGGCTGAAGTGGTGCAGCACTTAGGTCTCTCCTAGTTCCTTTGGGCTCAGAAGGCTTGGTTCCTTAGTATAGTCACATAATCACATGACTGTAAGCAATAAGAGACTGGGAGCAGGGCATCTAAGGGCCTCCAAAGAGAGCACTTTCCTGGGATCCTGGCAATGTAAAAACTGTGAATGACACTCTGAAAATGATATACTATCTGCATATTAGGGACACTTCTGGAACCTACAAGGTCTCAAGAAGTCTATTCTACTAGTAGGACATCTCTCTCTGAAACTGTCTCTTGAACTTTTTTTCTCATCAGTGTTTCTTTTTTTTTATTCAGATAGAAGGTTAACAAGTGTCCTGGTTTAGGGCAAATTTGGGAGGAAACCTCTGAAGGGGTCTCTCTAAAAAGCAAATTCAAGTGGCCCTTCCCCCCACCTGTTCGGGAGATAAACCTCCTTTGAGAAAAGTGGAAAAAAATGTTTATTTAACAAGCAAAGTATTCACAAACATGAGAAAATGAATATTAAACAATGGAACCTCTTGTTGTTCTGAAGAGATGGCAAATTCAGACAGAGCCCTTTTGTGGTTCAGAGTCCTTTTCATGGGTGTCCTCGGCTTTCTCTCAGTCTCTCCAGGGCTCAGGTCTGGTGTCCCAGCCTCAGTGCAGTTTGGGGGGCCCCCAGACAATAGTCCTGGTGTTCCTGGACCAAACAGTGGCTAAACAGTTCCAAAAAAACCTTCTGAATACTAACGAGAAAGGGAAAGGGAAAACTCCCCATCTGTCTGCAGAGCGGAGAACTCTGAGAGCGCTGCTTATCTCTATGTTTTGAATACAGCCGTGAAAAAAATTTCACCGCTTTTCCCTTTCCCCCGCTTCACTCTCAGATCTAGTTTTAAAAGTGCAGAACTTATTTCTGGGTTAAACAGACAGATGGGGATACAATTCAGCATCATAAAGTCACCCCAGGACAGCAAATGAACAAGCTACATGCGATGTAATCAGAAAATAATCCACTGGTGACGTTGAAGGCCTCAATGAGGCAAGCAAAGACAGCAGAGAGAGTCCAGGTAGTGAAGACAGTACATATGTTCTGTTCTCTGTGAGAAGTGTGAGCATCCAGCACAAGTGTTGTGAAGTATTGTTGAACCAGAAATGTGCAAGTATACGGGCACAGTCTTCATCCCCTGCAGAAAGTGTGGACTTTTACTGCTGTTTTGCCTTTCCATAATTAGGATATGTTTTTACATCTCAATTATGCTTGACTCTGACTAAATTTAAGGGTGGCTTCTGATGTATATCAGTGTGAGAAGAAAGGGGTATTTCATAGAAGCAGATATTTGAAGATGTTCAGGTATGCATCAGACAGATATCCTCTAATGAAAGAACATTTTGTACCCTCAGGGTGCTTCTCATTTTAGCTTCATCTTTTCCTCAGGCTGTGAGGGAGGGAGAGTGCGAGAGGCAATCCAGTGCCAAATCCTACCTTAGCTGTTCTGCTCTCCTTGCTGAAGGAGCCCATTTCCCTCCACTGAGATAAAGTTGCTCTTCTGCATACCCTGCTAACGAGGCTAAGAGCTACTGGAGGCAGCATTATACTGGCCAGGAGCTGTGATGTAATTGTCAGCAGCAGAGTCTTGGGTCAGAAGTCAACCAGGAGTGGGTTTGTAACTAGGAGATCAAAATATTTTCTCTGCCTTTTGCAATGGGATGTGTCTGTATTGTTCCCCCTTGCTTCTCTCTGTGCTCACTCTGATATGTTTTATCATCTCAGTTCATGTTTGTGGGTCTTACTTTACAGCATGACAGAATTGTTTAAAATTTCTCAGACCAGGGCTGCAGAGAGGGCACAGTTGATTGGGAGGGACAGTGGGGCCATGTGATTGCCTGGCTTGCTCAGCTCCAAATGTGAGCTCATAGAACTGAGATTTGTAGAACATCAACAATCAGATCTAGTTTATAAGTCATGCTAGAAATACATTCCTTGAGCTTGTGACTTTGAATTAGCTATTTTGCTTTTAGCTTCTAAAACTGCTAGTCTTGACCGTTGGTTAAATTTCCAGTAACACAGAGGATCTGTGAAAAACAGGGCTTGATCTACTTCCACTGGCTGAAAAAATCAGAACTTTTCCCTACTAGTTTCTCAAATTTTGTACTTGTTAGGAACAATGAATGTCAGGTACCCAGTTCAGAGCAGCTCACCTGAGAAATGGGCTTGACATACAAGTGGCACCTTTTCTTTTCTAGTCACTTACATCTTTAATTGGTAGCACTCTCAGTGAGATGATGAGAAAAAGTCCTCCCTTATTCATTGGAAATTTTAGTGTAGAAAATGATCAGAAAGTATTAAATGATGTGTTAATTGCTGTGAAGGAGGAAAAACATGACAGAGACCTTGCAGAGTCCACTGCTGAGAAGGATGGTGGTGTCCCACACATTATCACAAGAGAGGCACATTTTGCAGAGATGTGATTTGCACTGCAGCACAATGCAGTGAAATTATTGGAAGTTCTGCTAGTCATCAAGATGGTTGATTAGAATTATTAATGATGTCTTTTTCTTTATGCCCAGCTCCTCTGTTACTTGCCTGCTTTCAAAATGAATCAACGTGATTAAATAGAGAGAAAGCTAAAGACAAAGTAGCGGTTGTTGTAGGAGGTCACTCAGTCGCTTGAGCATCATCACATGTGTGTTCATATGTGTGTCCTAGCTAGAGGGCTCAAGATCCTGCTACAGCTGTGCCACCCCTTGCTGGCTCCTACAGAATACAAGAGCCTTCAGAGGCAAGGAACTGGCTTCACAGCATAAGATTGAAGCTGACAGCATTGTAACAGCTGCTGGTTTATTGCATATGTTCCCTGAAAACCATGCTGGCTATGAGCTCCCTTTTTCAGGAGGCTGGCTGGATGGAGCAGGACATGTCTATAGTGAAGCACTGACACCATGCACTGGCTTGCAGAAGCAGGGCAGAAAACTCCACAAGCCATGTTTCCGTATGTCTAAGGCTGTGCGGAAACAGCAGCTGGTGCTTGGTCTCTGTGGAGGGCAGCAGAAGTAATTCCTCCCCAGAAGTGTCTTAACAGCTACTGGGAAAAAACCCTGTTGCCATCCATGGGGAACATGGCACATGTATGGGTTTCTCCTATTTTATAGCCAAGTTGCTTGTGTATTTATGTACCTTCTGTACTAGAGGAGCAAAGTTCTAACCATGTGCAATGATTAAATCTTATACCTTGTCTTACTTATTGCCCACTTGAAAAGGACATCTGTAAAAATCATTATAAAAATTAGCCTTTAGGCCATTAGAGATTTCTTCATTTCACTTAACTGCCAGTACAACTTTCAGCCAGTGCAGTTTAAAACCAGCATTAGTGAAGAGAGACTCATCTCCCCATCCCTGTGTTGTCAGTGGGGAGAGAGGCATCTCCATGATTCATTCAACCTGTGTTAGATGAATCACCCTGGAGCTACTTGGCTAACCCTGTCTGCTTCACTCTGGGAAACCAGGCAGGCAGTTTAAATTAGGTGAAATGAATCTTACCTGTAGGGCCCAGTGATCAGCTGACCTGCCATGAATGCAGTACAACAGAGATGAAGAATCAGATCTTCAAAAAGAAAATAAACAATATATCTTCAGTTATATGTTCATTATCACATCTTACATTTTGGAAAGTGGAAAGTACATGATGAATGACATAAGGGTAAAGCCATGTAAATAAAAGAGGTGCTGTTGTTCAATTAAATAGACATTATTTACGCCTGACTGTGTAGAGCATCTTGCTCAAAGGCATTTTGTATGGCTCCAATCCGCTTAAAGCCTGACACTGGAGAGTGTGTGTTTTGCTGATAAACATGAGTGCAGGAGCCAGAAAATCCAAACAAGGCAGTGAATCACTGAGCAATCACATGAAGCATCACTTTACTAGGTGTTAGTGTGGCAAGCAGGCAGCTGAACGCTGAACCAGGGACATGGGTGGACGATACTGTAAACAGGGAGAGATGAGAGCTCCCTCCAAGAAGACCATATTTAGCTGTGGTTTTGTTCCTGCTGGTTGACTGCATAATAAAGAGAGCTGGGGAAGGACATGACACCCAGACACCACACCCCAGTTGTGAGCTGATGTTTTGGAGGAAGAGCTGGTTTAGCCACTGCCATGTAGTTTTTTTGTGACGTGTTTTAGCATGTCACTTTTCTCCTGGTGCAAATGTGAGTGGCAGACCTGGTGTGACCAGGACAGAACCAGCCCAAGCAAACTCAGCTCTGCCTCAGTCATGTGCCACCACCCTTCCTCAAGGAGTGCATCAAGTGGGGGTTGGGGTCCTGAAGACCCCCACAACCCTGCCAACCCTCCCAGGGCTCCTCCACCCTCCCTGGGACCCCATGTCAGTCCCAGCCCAGCAATGGGACTTCACTCAGACAATGAGTCCAAAACATTTTTGGTTATGCAAAACAGAAGGTGTTTTGCAAGCCAGGGTGTGTCAGAGAGCTCAGTGGTGCTCTCTTCCCATCCCAGGCTGGCTTGTTGTGTAGATAAATGCTATCAGGACCTGAAAGTGAAGATCGGGCCATGAAGTGAAATATTTTTTAAGTAAATTTGCTTCTGTTGGCAGGGGTTTGAGGGCTTCTTTTGTAATATGGCTGAATATTCATAATTATTGTTGGCTGCACTCAGTGTAAGAGTGTTGGACACCACATTGAAGACGAAATTGCATTTGGAGCAAAAGATCTTTTTCTGGATCTCCCTTCAACAAGTCTGAGGATCAGAACAAGATCTTTGTTCTTCTGAAGTTTCTAACCTATGGTTTGTTGATGCAGCAGTTGCCTATTGTTAAATTACCATCTTCACTTAGTGGTATAAATTCAAGGTGTAAAATTCTGTGAATCCTGTAGCTGCAGAGGAAACAGTGGCTCCTGAACCTGATTGCATGGAGGTCTCTGGCATACTATAAAGATCCCAGCTGCAAAAAAATCTTCTCTGCTGGTGCCATTCATCTAAAGATGTTTTTAGCTCAATATTTGAAGAATATTTATGGCTAGCTCACATCCTAGTATTATATTACGATTTTTTTAAAATTTGCATTGAAAAGTACATTTATTTATGTCATATATGACTTAATCCCATTCCCTGAACAATTATCACAGAAGTCATTAATGTCATCAAGTGCATGAGTGGGAAATACGCAGTCCTTTTGCTGAGTAACTTACTGAAATAATTCAATTTCGCCATTTAATCTTTATCATTGTTCTTTTTTCTCCCCTCAAAGCTGACAGTTGTTTTGATTTCTCTTCAGTTAACTAGACTAAAAGGTAACTTGTATTTTATTATGAACTGAACTGCATTGCTTCCCCTGGCTGCTCATTTCTCATTTTCTGCTGAGTCTTCCACTGTGCTGACTTAATGCATTAATGGGGAAAATACCTTTGGACACCGGTTATAGACAGCAAAGCTCTGCAGTGCACAGATATAGAACACACATTCCTTTTGGTACATCAGAATCCAGATTATCTGCAAGTAATAGACTAATAAGGGGTTCTCCAATGAGTCAGCTGCTTAAAGTCAGTCCTATTCCCTGAGAGCTCTAATGTTGGCTTTTACAGCTAACTTGTGCACAAAGAATGCAGATCAGTGCTTCTTCCCTATCCTTGTGATCATCACCAAGGAGTCATGTTCTGCTTTTAGTGTCCAGTTAAAGAATTGTAAAAATGCTGCTGTGATGTGAAGCTGGTGGAACAAATGCAGTACTCCCTTGAAGCCACTCTAGGAGCAGGGTCTACCAAATCTACTCCACTGAAAAGAGCAATGGCTATTTTTTAGATTGGATGCTGGGACTTTGAGGTGTTTCTGATTGTTTCCCTTAAAATAAATCAAAATTCCTTAATTTCTCAGTGTCTTTCTCTGCCCTGTCCCCCTCTTAAGACCCACAGTAATTTACCTCAGGCACATAATTCTTCATTTCCCTACCTCATACATCCCAGTCTCAGAGTGTTTGATCCCTTGTACCTTTTCAGTCAGTATGAAACTCCATACTGAGTTATTCAGTGTGAATTGGGATAGGCACAGGTAAAGCTGTGGACATAAGTTGGTGTAAATAATCTAATGGTCCCACTGCTATGGGCCTAATGCTGCTTCATCCCACATCTATTTTTGCCTTTTGTTCTACATGTGCTCATCAAGCTGCCTGTGCAGTAGGAATGAATGGGGACAATGGAGCAGCTTCCCTAGGGCATGCAGTGACTGTGGGCACTCGCAGTGTGTCCAGCACCATCCAGCCCAGCACCCTAATTTATTTCTGTCCATAGCTGGTAGGGCTGAGAATAGCCAGGGGCCTGCCAGCACTGCCAGATGTGAGAAGCAGAACAAAATGTGAAATGCCACAATGGTCTGGAGGAGAATAAGGTGGGCAGACCTCATTCATTGCCTGTGCAGGCAACTCACTATTGGGAACGAAGTCTACTAAGTCAGGCCTTCTGAGGGAAACGATGAAGGTGAACTCCTCTGCTGGATGTATAGGGAGAAAGTGCAGTTTCAAACATACTGCATTCAGTTTTCATTGAAAGAAATCTGAATTTTGTTTTTCCTCCTTTTCTTATTTTTTTCCTCCCTTGAATTTCCCTCCCACTCCAAGATGATTTATTTGTGTCCTCTCAGTGGACAACACTTACACCAGAAAATTTGAGGAACTACTTTTGCCATCATATATCTAAATTCAAACTGGCTAATTAAGTGTCAGCTAAAAAGCACTGCTTTTATATCCAATGGAAATTTTCTGCCTAATTGCTCTGGGCATCACCTGGTCTAATTGTAATTGGCTGTGAAAGGATTGCAGAGCTACTACTCTGCGGCTGCAGTGTTTACTTCATCCTGGCTGCAGGGAGAATTCCTGTAAGATGTGATTAACGAAACAGAGAGTGGATAAGATAGAAGAAAAACAATGCCTCTGAATTTTAATATTGCACCAGGCAGTTACGTTCAAGCACTCGTGTGCTTTGCGACAGCACTGGCCTTATGGTTTGTCTCTTCTCGTGCCTTTGTCTTGGACGGGCACAAGACTTGCAGAAGTGTTGACCAGCAAAGGATGCAAAAGGGCTGAACAGACCAGGACTGCACCAGTCTCCATCAATCTGTGGGATTGTTGTTGTCATCCCTGAGAAGGACTCAGTTCATATATTCAGTAATCAACCTGCTGTTATCCCTTGTAAGTAAGTACCCAGAGGCTAAAAAGGCTGCATCCCACCCCAGCTTTAAAAACAAGTAAGAAAGTGTTTCCCCCACAGATAGAGTGAGTGAAGTTCATGAGTGCTGATGGCATTCCCTGAGGAGCAACAAGGCTTCCTCCTGTGGATGTGTAGTGCAGAATGGGATCTGGAGGGTTAATTGTCCAGTTGGAAAACCAGAGTAGGCTCAGAAAAGAATGTACAAAGGAAAACATGTGTGCAAGTTCCCCAAGTATGAGCACTTCATGCCATGTTGGGACAACCTTTCTGGATGGCTTTATGGAGGAGATATATTGTACGGTTCTGGAGAGATGTGTTTTCTTTGTCTGCCTTGAATTTTACAAAGAGGCTATGAAAGATGACGTCTAGCCATTCCTAATCTAACAGTAACTACAACTAAACACAAAGGCTTTTCTGACTTTGGTTTATTTCTTCTGTCTGCACTTTCTGCTGTGATATATGTTAAACATTTGGGTGAGACATTAGAGCCTGCAGTTCTGCTGCAATCACTCTGGCCATAAATCTCTCCAGTCCTGCAGTGAACAGGTTTTGCTTTTTTACTCAGTGGTGACAAATTACAGACAACTTATAAAGAGCTATGCAAATCTGAGGTGCAGAGCAAACTACTCCAACCACCCACTCACCTTCATGGTTTTCAGCATGTTTCAAGAAAACAAGCAACTTCAGTTGGGTATGCCAACAGGAAAAGTGTTTTTGCAAAGTACTGTCCATGCCACAAACTGTTCTGGAGAGCGATTTAGTTACATTTTGTGCAGTAAGTATTACAAGCCCCTCTGTACAACCTACACAGAGGGATGTTGCACTTTGTGCTCTTTGTGATTATCAGTCAGCGGCAGAGGCCCAGAGCCTGATGTGTACGACACAGGTGAGCTGAAGATGCAGGACCTGGGGCCAGTTTAGCTGCCTCCAAGCACTGAAATACAGGTGAAGGAAAATCAAGGCATGTTTTTGCTAAATTCTACCCTTGGTAGATCTGCATAATTTCTGTGTACATTGATGAGTATCTATTACTTTGTAGAAAGTTCTTAGCTTTTAAAACTTGAGAATGGCTCAGGAGGTCCCTGAAAATCTTCACGAAAGGTACAGGAATGCAATAAAGCCAAAGGGGACTTTGAATTAGCTATTTTGCTTTTAGCAAAAACAAAACAAGGAGATTTCAACTGCAGTGTTACAAGAGATGTCTTCTGCACATCAGTGTTCCCTTCAACAAAGGTACATTTCCAGTTAAAGATTTGCTTGCCTGTAGCATGGGAAAAACATTATTTCCCCTGTTTAAAGCCAAAGTTGTTCAGACTTTCTAGGATAAGAACTTGTCCTCTTAGATTCAGGGAGCAGGAGATTGTAAATATAACTGTAAATGTAAACTGCAAATATGTAAATATAAAAGAAAGCTGTAGGACCTCATCATATTTAATCCAGAGTCTGGATAATTGGGAGCTGACTACAGGGTTTATGTATACTTACATAAAAATTGTGGTAGCCCTAGCAAGTAGATCTGAAACAGTTTCTTACTCTTCCTTTCTTAATCAAGACGTATGTTGTTACAAGTTTCAACGGGTTTGGATTTTTTCCCCTCTGGCTAAATTTCTTCTGCCAATCAGCTATGAGGCTATAAAAATTATGGGACCAGACCCTGGGTTTGTGGCATGTATGTGATATAGACATTGTTCCTGTGCACAGCATCAACACTGTGCGACTTTGTGCAGACTTTGTGTGTTCTGATGCATCTTTGCCAACATCCAGCTGCAGTAACACTAAATTCATGGTTGGATGCATTTTCAAGCCTTGGTAATAAAATATTGAAGCAGAAGTGAGAGAGAGATGGTTGTGCAGTTCAGGAGACTGGGTACATTCACTTGGAGGCTGACAGAGAATAACAGGTTTGTAAATATTGGAGCTTTAAAAACAAAGAAACAAACAAAACCCCAACAAAGCCCCTAAAATAATATTCCTACTTCTAAAAAATTTCAAATTACCATTCAGATATTTTATTCCAGAAAAATGCTTTGTCCAGCAGGGGGTTAAGTGTGTTTTGCCAAGAACAGATACATAACACATTCACAGAATTTCATGCATTAAATAAACTTAGGTAATTTTAAAATCATCATTAATTTTGATAACGTTTGAATTAAAAGCTGTCTGAGGCAAAATGCCATGCATTATTTATTTTTGTTCCACTTTTCTGTTTCCATCATGCAAGAACCAAAAGTGTTTATTTTCCTGGCAATATTAAAACAATCACATGATTTTGAGTCAGTATTTTGAGATTGTTTGCAAGTATTTCTCTTCTGCATGTCTGCTTCCTCCCAGCTGGGGGCTGGCTGTTGTATGGAAAGGCCAGCCACGTCACGGAAAAGCCCTGTCTCTGATCAGATGGGCTTAATATAAACCAGGTTTGCTGAGAAAGAATTAAAGAGGCAGCCCCAAAGCAGGAGAGGATTTACTTCGGCAGAGTTGCTCAGGGTGTCACAGCCCACTGAGAGAGAAGAGTAGTGGGAGCAAAGGACTGGACTGGCTGCAGGAGCCTGGCACAAGTAAGAGTGGATTTGGACCCAGGTTTTCCAGGAGGTGCTGGAGACCCAGGCAGCTAAAGGCAATATGGGGTAGCCAAACCAGTTTTAACTTGGGGCACAGAATGTGACAGGGACTCGTTTGGCTTTTTTTAATGAGGGATGACAATTTGTTAGAGGCTAAGTTGTAAAATGTTTGTGTTTGTGATGGTTTTGTGAGTGACTGCTTATTGCAGGTTGTGAGTTACTTTCTGCTGTTTGACTGAATCAGATCTAGCTTTTTTCATCTGGTCTTTTCAATGGGGATATTGCAAGGAAAAAGTGCATATTAGTATTCAACTAGAGTAAATATTTAATTTTGTTTGTGAAGCAGCCTTTGCTTAGTGCATGATTTCTTCTTTAGATGTATTTCTTGCTGACAAAGTTACTGTGACCAGGACCTTGCAAATGATCTCATTTTGCCCCAAAGTACTGCACATCACAGAGCAAATATTGTGTATGCTGTAATAAGTTCAGTCAGTGCTTTTTCTATATATTTGCCATAGGTCCTGCTGGGTATTTATTCACAGAAGTTTTCAGACAGTTTTGTATGAAGAAGAATAGCAATTTGCATGTGTTGCTTTACTTCACTTTTTATTGCTCATTGCCTATTGTTGAGGTTTGAAAGTGATTGGGTGAATTTTATGGACAATCACCCTGTTTACTGATATGGAGGAGAGAGCCAAGAAACATCAGATACAGGGCAAAAAAAGAAAAATATCTAAATAATGGTCACTTTGGGAGCTGGAATGCATCAAAGTAACTTTCCTAAAAATGGTAGCTATTGGCCTGTGAGAATGACATCATTCTTCTCTGCCTCCAAGCAAGGCAAAATAGAGTTTGCTGATTAAAATGTAATTAAGAACTATCCTTATGTAAGAAGAGTAAACTTATCTAATTAATTGTGCAGTAATGAAGTTATTGATTTAATATCTATAAATTAATGAGCCTTTTCTCCTAGTTATATCTCCTGTAGAGGCTATAACTTGTACCTCCTCAGAAAAGCTGTTGGATTTCACTATGTCCTCTCTCTTACAAGCCAAAAAGTCACTGTTGGAGGCAGAATCATTCTTTGTTCACCTGGCCACAGACAAGACCCAACCCCCCCCATCACAGCAAGACTTGCTAGCATGACTTTTTTGTACCAGGATTGTCTAAGAGTGCAATGAATTTTGCCTTATTGCTTTGCCAAGAGTTTCAGCTCTTAACTGAGACAATGGAAGATCCTGTACACCGAGCTGCATGTGCAGTTGGAGGCAGCTGAGGCCAGTGTCTCTATTTGTCCTCAGTCAAGCCAAAAGGAGGTGAACATTGCCTGCACCACAGGCAGTCTCTCAGCAGAGCTGCAGCTGCTGTGTAGGACCGGTGTGGTGAGCACTGTCCCTCGCTTCTCCTCCTGGGACATAGTAGTGTGTCCCTCTTTCCAGGACTGGGCTGCACCTAGCACAGCCCTGAGCTAGTAAAGGCTAAACAAGATAGGATTTTGCATGTGAGGGTGGTATTATCCCAGGGAAACAGGCTCTGTCTCACTAGCCAATAACTAAAATGTTTCTTTGTGCACCACCAAGTACACAAGAGTGCAGGAAGGCTAATTTTTCTTTTCTCACATATTAGGTCCCTACAGAGAAGCATGATGTGGGCCCTTGAAGCTAGTAAGAGAGCATTTCTAAATACTTTGGGGTAACATTTATGATTTCCCTATTTCTCACTAGGGGTTAAAAATGACTCTCAACAATGTTACCATGCGTTGCACCCACAACAGCAGTCTGCGCCAGCAGCAGCAGCGATGGAGCATCCCTGCTGATGGAAAGAATCTGCTGGTCCAGAAAGACTCCAATGAGTACAACCCACAGAAACGATACACCATCAGTCCTGATGAATATTACAGAAGGAGCTGGTCCTCGGAGTCATCCGACTCCGTCATCTCCTCCGAGTCTGGCAGCAGCTGCTACCGGGTGGTGCTGATCGGGGAGCAAGGCGTGGGGAAGTCCTCACTTGCCAACATCTTTGCAGGGGTGCATGACAGCATTGACAGCGACTGTGAGGTGCTGGGAGGTAGGTAATTATGGCCTGGGGTGTTGGATGTTTGCTTGCAGTCAGCTCTGCCTGTAGTAGTTGGCACAGAAAAAGAGAGAGGCCATTTAATATAAACCAGAGGTAAAAAATATTTGGGTCTGATCATCAAAACTGATTGAACTCAAGCACCTCTTTTAAGAGAACAAGAAAGCAAAATAACTCTCCAACAATGATTGAAAGCCACTGAAAGAGAGCAATTTAGATTCCCATGCTATTTAATTCCAAAATACCTGTAGGAAACTGCCTCATTCCTGCCTGTGATGATGCTACACAGGAGTCAGCTTTCATGCTGGTCCAACATTTGTGTCACCACTGGCATCACAGGGCTGACTTGAGCTTTCCTTGTGGGAGAGAAAACAACTGAAGCTCCTCATGATTTGCAAGAATTTAATACTTTAAAATCACATATCAAAAAAAAGTGACTTCCAAAATGTTTGCCACTGGAAGTCATCTCAGCCTTTCTGTATAAACACATTGCCTTAGCACAGGTTGTATGACTTTGAGTAAAATATATAAAATTATGGGTAAAACCTTGTTTCATGTTACTTGCATGGCATGGGCTTCTCCAGGAGGAAAAAAGATAAAGGTCTTCAACAGAGTAGGAAAAAAGCCTGTTGCCTATCAGCAGAAAGACACAAACTGTAGGGTTCTCTTTGTTGCTTCCTCCTTGCTTTGTTTAGGATTGCAAAGTGTTCTTTAATCCCAAAGATGAGACCATGCATAAGGTGAAGCTGTAGCACCAAGTCCTGAGCTATATTGTGTGCAAGACATGGAAGGGTTGTGCTGCCACAGAAATCTGCTGTGTCTCTAAGGGTGTAGTCGCTGTTGCTCTCAGAGGCCTTGCAGCTCACTGATGGGTTTTGTTTGTCACTATGCAGGGCTTTTTGTGTCTCTCCCATATCCCTTCTGTCTCCTGCCTGTATTCCCTTGGTGTGATGGTGCCAGTGCTACCAAAGAGAATTTCTCGACTTCTCTTCCAGCTGTCAGTGGAGCACAGGGAGAACAGCTTTTTGTGTGTGTGTTTAACTCTCCAGTTAGGGAAAGCTTTGCCCAGGATTTAAAAAAGCCCAGTGTCAGGAAGACTGGACTCACATTTTCCTTGCTTGCTGTCTCAGACTAGGTACACAAAGAGTTGTGCCTTTGGGGGATTTGAAATTCACTGAATTAGGTGTGCTCTGCCCTCAGCTTCCGCCATCAACTTTTTCCATAGTTCTACAGGTCCTTAGCCTGGAGTACCTCTGATAAAATTTTCCTAGTGCTAAATGACTGAAGTAGAGTAGGATCCTTGGACAAGGCACCAGAAAGTGCAGCTGATTTGCTTTGCACACCCCTGTCAGGCAGTTTTATTTTCCTTCATGTGAAGCCGTGTAGTTTCCTCTTTCCATTGCACTCCCAGCAGCATTGCTTGGGGTTTAACAGTGACAGATTTTCAAGGCCAGCTCTGAAGAGATAATTGGAAGTCTTGCAGTTGTAATCTCTCTCCTTTTTCAGTGTCAGCTTTGAAAACAGCATGAAATTAACTAAGCACTCACTTTCAGTGTTTTATTTTCCTTAAGACTGACAAAGGTGCAAATGAGTGCTGAATATGACTATTTAGGCATAGTATTTTCAAGGAGTGTGATTATGCATTTGTAGCTTCTCTACATGTAATGCAATGCAGAAGGAGTCTTCTGGATTTTGTCCTCTGGTGTGCACGGAGCTTGTTCTCACACAGAAGCTCAGTCATTTGAAGAAACTATTCACTTTAGCTTTACAAACTGGAACTTTAGCTTACATACTGGAAATTTTAGTACATGAGAGGATAGGTTCAGGTAGCCAGCTCACAGAGGAGTACAGCTGCTTTTATGGAGAGGCTTTGCTACTGACTGTAAGATGAAGCTAACTCATGAACACAAGTCTTATACTCTTGGGACATCAAGGGAAACCACTCCTAGTGATTAGCTCTGTCTTTTTAGTCTTGACATTTTAAGCATGGGCTCCATTTGACTTTATTTTAAATGTGTAATATTTTTGGCTTATTCTTTTGCTGGTATGTAGATCCCTAGCTTTGAGGAAAGGCTCTGATTAAAATTTAGGGGAAAGTTCACTTTGTCAGTGCACATAAGAAGTCTTATGAGGCACAGGTTAGACACAGCCCTCTCTACAGGTGTGGTTGGGACAGATCCTTTAAATGCTGCAGTACCTTAAGACTGTTTTTTTTTTTTCTTCACTGACCACTAGTGTGAGATTAGAAATGGGTCCAAACCCCTCACTGGTCATCCTAATGTCCCCAGCTTTGGGGAGAAGAAGAAGGATTGGTATTTGAAGCAGATTTCACAGCAAGGGTTGGTCAAAATTCAGAGTGGCAACAGCCCCCTAAATCTAGGCAGAATTTTGCCACATGGCATTTATAATCTAGGTATGAATTTTTATGGTTGCAGTACAAAATAACTGACCTGTGCTTTTTAATTTTTTCTGCTATTTGACATCAAAGGTGATGTGGGAAACTGTGTAATAGGAGAGAGTGTACAACAGAAGTCTCAGTCTCTCTCAAACTCAACAGCTGTTGTCTCACAACACCCTGTCCTCCTCACTTGTCCACTTTATTGCTCTCAGCAGCAGTGACTGTTCACCCGTAAATTGTCCATGCTAAAGCGAAAGCAAATATTTTCCATTACTCAGCCTCGCTGGACTCTGCTGCTCCCATGGGGCAAATGTTCAGCCTTTGGTTATTTCTTCCACTGGTTCTATTTTCTCTCTCCCACATAAGATAGAGAGAATATCAGCCAAAATAATGAACATTTTATTTCCTGATTTTTCAGCCTCCTTCATCTATCATGGAAAGTAGGGCAACCAATAATGAATGGAGAGCAGATCCAGTGCTGATGGAAATGAGGAAATAACTGGATGTGAGCTGGCCTAAAATTCGGCTCAGTAACTCTGTGAACAAATCCCCCACATTCAACAACTTGGAATTTTGTAATGTATATGATGACACAAAATAATATATCACCAACTTTCTGCTTTTCTTTCCAGAAGACACGTATGAAAGAGCTCTGATGGTGGATGGGGAAAGTGCGACTGTTATTCTGCTTGACATGTGGGATAATAAGGTACTTCAATTTGTTCTAGTCAAATGCTGTAAGGAAAGCCTATATGAATAACTGCTAATATAAAAAGTAAGTTTCCTTTGGGAAAGAAAATAGGTATTTCCATACAGCTGAATCAGGGAAGATAGAGGATTAACCCTACCCCACATCAAGGCAAGCATGCCTAATGGCTCTACACTGTAAGCCTGAGAAGTGCAAGTCTTCATTTTTTTAATGATAAAGCAAAACATTCAAGCTTTCTTTCCAGACTGTGTTCATTCCAGCCTAAAGCCAGCACAATAAATTATCTGGGGCAAGTTTCTGCCCTTCTTTGTGGTGAAGTATTCATACCATCACCACATTGGAATTACTTGTAGTATAACTCTGACTCAAGCCATACATACCCATTACAGTTTACAGCAGGAATGCACTTGGATTCTCTAATGTTTTACTTTCTGAGCAAAATCTGCTCTGGGCATAATGATGTCTGACCATTTAATTTGAACAGCGTGAGGGAGAATGGATTCGAGACCACTGCATGCAAGTGGGAGATGCCTACTTGATCGTCTACTCCATCACAGACCGAGCAAGCTTTGAGAAGGCCTCTGAACTCAGAATACAGCTCCGCAGGGCACGCCAGAAAGAGGATATCCCCATTATTCTGGTTGGCAACAAAAGTGACCTTGTCAGGTGCCGTGAAGTTTCAGTGGCAGGTAAGGAAATGATGAACATAAACCTGAGATAAACATTAAAAGTCATTTAGTAGCTCTTGGACAAACTGCAGTGCTCTGGCTGAGGGAGTACATAGTGATCAGGACTGGGCAATAAAAGAGTAATAAAAGTGGACTGGAACAGCAGGCAGAGGACTGGGAAGGGTCCTTAAGCCTTCCTTGGTAATACTGTTACATGTCAGATAATACCTTTCCTGTATTTATTAAGTACCATCATAAACGGGATTTCTTCCCTTCCAGCTCCTAGTGTAAGACCACTGCAATATGTGATTTCTCTGGTAGCTGGAAACCCTTTGAATTCCCATTGCATATTTACGCATAATGAGTTTAGCCCCCTTTATTCTGCTGCCAAAAATTCTCTTCTTTATAACCAGTTCTCTCTCCTCCCTTATGAATGAGAATTACCTCTCAATTTTTGTTTTGCTAGTCTGGGCAGGAACTGTTCAGCCTTTCAGAAGATATTTCCTTACTGCCTTGCTTTGGGATGCTAAATCGGCCTTCCCTTGGCTGCACACAAATGAATAACCACTAAGCCCATAAATAGGAATGGAGAGACTGATGGGAACACTGCTGCTGGCTGTCAGCATCTGCAGTTAGTAAAATCTCTTCTTGGAGAGTCTTCCCTAAGGCTGGGGTGACACACCGTAATACACAGCTATACATTAGATGCTCTCATCTTGGCCCATGAGAAATATGGGTTCTTCTGCTCAGCATTTTCTTCTCTCTGCAGCTGTTGTGCTTTCCTGTTTCCCAGCTGAGTTAGACTTTTTTTCCTTTCTCTGTGGATGTGTGCAGTTCCTCTGGCTCCTGTCACAGCTGCCCCAAGTGAACACCTTGAACCGAGGCGTTCATAGGGAGCCCAGGATTGCCTTCTCATTCCTCTTTGCCCAACTTGAAAGTTCTTTAGAAAGATGGCAGGTGAATCCATGCCACTTTAGTGGCCCTGGCAATGAATTCACAGGAAACTAGAAGACAATAACTTGGGTTATGTGTGAAAGACAGCTGTCAGGTTTAGCTTAGACACATGTAATTGAGAGTGAGAACTATGCTTTCAGATGTACCCCTAAAGCCATAGACCTTTATTAAGGGTTATGTACATGTGTTTGTTCTCATTGAAATTGCCACAGGCTCTGGTTTACACCTGTTGCCCATGAAGGAGGAAAGTGCCCAGCCTCCAGTGCTGTGCTGTATGCCTGGAGAGTGCCATCATCACCCTTCAGTGCAGCTTGAGGGAGTCTTCATTGAAGATAGCCAGGTGGTGTTGAGGCACTGCTGGCCTCCCAGCCGTCAGTGTCTCAGCTTGTCCGTCATTCCGTGCTACCTTCACAGCCAGCAGCGCAGGCTGGGCTTTACTGGGAGGGGATTTAGCCTCCCATTCCCCCTCCCCACTACTTCCTCTGGGAAGCAGCTGTGACACAGGGCAGATGGATCATGGGCTAGCAGGCAGCATCAGGTGATTAAAGACTTAGCTGTGCCTATATCAGGCTTGAGGAATCCCCTGGTGGCTCTGACTCCCCCGCACGTGGCAGCTTGTCCCTGCTCCCCCCCTCTCCCTGGGCCTTGTGACCCCACGTAACGTGTCCACCTCGTGATTTTGCAGAGGGGCGAGCCTGTGCCGTCGTGTTTGACTGCAAGTTCATTGAGACCTCGGCAGCCGTGCAGCACAATGTGAAAGAGCTGTTTGAAGGCATCGTGCGGCAAGTCCGGCTCCGGAGGGACAGCAAGGAAAAGAACGAGAAGCGACTGGCACTACAGAAACGGAGAGAGAGCATCCCCAAGAAAGCCAGGCGGTTTTGGGGCAAAATAGTTGCCAAGAACAACAAGAACATGGCCTTCAAACTCAAGTCCAAGTCTTGCCATGACCTATCAGTACTTTAAGAACACTGGACTCTGCCAGAGCTTGTGGCATGTTGTGGATATTATCTAACTTTGTCATAGGACAATCAATCAATCTATATTAGATTGGGCTATCAGTGACTTAGGTTCACAGTTGTGATTGTGATGATATGTGCTGGCTTAAGAACAGCACAGTGCATGGAAATATCTCTTCCTTTTTTTTTTTTTTTTTTTTTTTTTCTGTCAGTAGTTTTTAAAGGAAAGTATAGACCAGAATGACCCAAAATTATGCTGGGAGCTGTTCTGGAATACACCTGCTCTTTCTCCTCTCACCTTTGGAAAATAGTGTATGAACCTCAAATGCTGTAACTTGGGAAGTGAATACTACTGTCTTTACTCTTTCTCCTTGTTATTAGTATTTCTTTTTTAAAACTGGGTAAAGAATTGAGGAACTGACTGGAGATTGGTCCCTTGTCAGTTGGCTGTTCAGGCTCGAGCACCCACAGCTGAAAAAAAATGCATTTTTGTAGATTAACCGCAAAGACACCTGTTCAGTATTTTTTCTTTATCTCGAGGATTAGTTTCAATGAGCTTACATGTCTCTTACTTCGAAAATATTTAAAGGAAAGATCCTATAGTCAAGCAAAATTTCCTCTCATGTTTTTGTGTTATGGGACTGTTTAAAAATCATAGTAAAATTAAAATTAAAGTGCAAGTTGTATCAAAGTGCATCAAGTGCAGGATGCCAAATCTTTAAAAATCACCTGAGCTTTTTTATGCCACCACATGGACTTCTTGTATCCATCCTTGGCCTTTCTTTATGCCAGAGCTATGCTGTATTTATTGTTGTGCAAAATAACAAGCATTTTAATGTTGAGGGGAAATGTATTTATTACGAATTTTCTTAAGATAATAATGTTAATTTTATTACTGTTTTCTATCTAATATCTTTTTTCAGATATGCCAGTTTTTACTTACATGCCTTGTAATAAAATAAATAAAATATATGACTGCCTTTGAGCCTCACTAATAAGGTGAAACTTGGATTCCCCATTTTGGGCTACACAGTTTTCATGTATTAAATGCTGTGGACAGGAATGAGCATGCTGGGTGTTTGCCCACAATTTCCTCTGCTGAGGAGATGACTTCTAGCAGTTCTCTAGGGGTAAAACATCCCATTGCAGAATGACTCAATGCTTGAGTGTATTAAGATCTCCCTGGAAGGAAATTTCTGATCTAGAATAAAGTGTTGATAAGAACAGAAAAAAATAAACCTTTTCAAATGAGCACAGACAAGATCCATGTTGCTGGATTTTGGATGAATACTTTTGAGCTGTCAGCGTGCAACCTAAGGTCAACTCAGAGTAGTCTAGGGAATTTAGTTTTCAGAACTTTTAGACTCTCAGAACCTTTCCCCCATTAAAAAATGAAAACAAAATTGCACAAATGAATTTTTACGGTTATATTTATGAACTGAAAGTATAGCTGTACACACCCAGCACATTTCCCTAGTCTATTCTGTATCTGTCTAGCTACAAATCTAGACTAAGTAGGTTTTGAAGAAATGCAAAATGTCCAAGCTGATCCTACAGCCCTTAGTAATAAAAGCCATGCATGTTTGTAACATCATTATGATATCAGGATACATCAATGGTATGATAAAAACTTGGAATTACTCAGTAAGTTTTCATATCCTCTCTCATCTCTTTCCTTTCAGGATAACAGAATTCCTTTCTAAAACCTGTGATTTTTCAAAGAAAAAAAACCAGTGAGGTAGGCCCATTCCCCCAAGATGTCACAAGATGCCACAAAGAGCTCTGCTGTCGCCATGGCATGAAACTTGAGTTTTCCTGTTCACAGCAAGCAGATATCACTGCAGTTCTATATTCTGGGGCTGCTGCTGGTCTCTGAACAGCACGGTACTTCATTTGGACCAATGACAGTCTGAACATGTCTCCTCCTTTCACGTCCCAGTCAATCTCTCACTGGCCCTTTTGGTTCACCCTGCAGGCTCCATGCTTGCCATAGGTTTTCAGGCAGAGCATGGGGAAGCTGGAGGGTGAAAATCCACAAGCAGCAGCATCTCCTCCATGCAGCTGTAGCTCAGACACCACCAGGGTGTGTTATTTCTGACCTGTAGATGTGGAGAGATAGAGCTGGTGCTGAGCATCTGCACTTTGCATGTTTCAGGGCTTTTCTTGTTTTGAACCTGGTCTAGTCTGGTCCTGTGGATTGAATGTCTACCTGGGACTGCAGTGCCTGGGACGCACTCCTGAAGGGCACTGTGAGCTCCACCTGAAGGAACCCAAACCATATTCTCTGATCTTAATGGCTATAGCCAGCTGGGTGTGGATGAAGGTCTGGGGCTTTCCCTTGGAGCTCATGAGATTAATCTGAGTCATGGTTTTAGCTGATTGTCACTAGATTACCAAACACAGCAACTATTACTATATATAAAAGCTAGTGTACTTGGAATGACTGATTAATACTAATTTACTCTGGAATGCTGATTATTTCAAGTCTCTAATATCTTAAACAGTCCCTCTGTTCATCTCAGATGCGTGTGTCCAAAACTGTGGAAGGGATCAATCAGCAATTCTAATCACTGTTCTGCTATTTATTAAGTCAGGACTACAATGACAGATCCTAATGTGATAATTACAGTGCTGGACCCAGAGATTTGGCAGTGCCTGTGGAATACTTGAGTCACAGCACTGAGCACACCAAGGCCAAAATGGCAAAACTCACAGAGTCCAAATAAAATAAAGGGAAATAAGTACAGAAAAAAGAAGTCTAAGAACACACAAAATGCCAATTATAGTGAAATAGCTGTTATAAAAAACTCTCTTCAAGAAGACAGATCACATTTGTAAAAGGAATTACAGAGCATGTCCAGCTCTGTAATCTTTAATTGTGACAGATAAACTGCATGAAGAAAAGTTTACTTATGCTTTGGGAGAAAATACACTTATTCATTATTATGGTACTGTGTGGATTTCCACAGTTCTACAGGATTTTGGATTTGGGAGAATTATTGTTAAAATTTGGTCAAGTAAAAGAAAGATATTTTCAATAAAATCAATGGATGTACTGTGGATTTGACCCTCACATATACAAGCCTTTCAACATCAACCCCATAGAAAGCTATAAAGATCTGAGTTCTCTCTCTTGGACTTTTTGGGGTTCAGATAGAAATGGGAGAAAGGGCTCCTTACAGCAGCAGTACTGGTTAAGATAACAGGATCTACAGAGGGCAGCTGCAGAGGAAGGAAGCAGTTGAGTCTTTACAATCTGCTACAGCTCTTCTTTCTCCCTGGGAAGGCTTTTTAGAAAAAGCTGTGGTACGCAGAGCAGAGACAATGTACTGATGAGATCCCCGGACAAATAAACTACTGACTCTCCAAAAGTGAACCCTGCAACTCATTTCTTGTGACACCTCCGAAGACTGTAGACCTGAATGCATCATGTAAATCATTCCTGTGTCTGACTCACAAGCACAGGAAATAAATGCCAGCGTGAACTCTGGGGCTGCTCCTCCTCTGTCTCTCTTTCCTGGACTAATTCATTGCTTAGGAGAGCAAATGCTGTGGGCTTAGGTGGTGTTCAGCACACTGTAGGTTTTGTCAGATGTGCCTTCCAAGTGCATTAAACAATATGTAAGGAGATTTGTCTGCCTTGCCTACAGTCCCTACCAGTTCTGGTTCATTGTGGTAGCACAGGATAGAGAGGGCAGGAAAGAACACTTTATTTTGTGCTTTTTCACTTGTAGGACCCATGCAGCAGTAGGTTTGCAGTAGCACCCAAGACACATGTGGCATCTTGTGTTAAAATCTGGCTAAAATGTCACATTGTTGGTCATACACGGCCAGCACGTTTAAACATGGCAGACTCTGTGGGAGGTTTATAGAGTGACTTCTAATTCTCTAAATGTAATCCCCTGCAGTTAAAAAAAAGAGAACACCATGTTATTCTCTTCACTATGCTGCAGAATGCTGTAGAGAAGCCTTGTTTCTGCCTTTGCTTCCAGAAGGGACCACGGGCCAGATGCAGGGATGCAATGCAGGGTAGGGCTGGCTGCAGGAAAAAGGGTGAACCCCAGTATATGGCATGACCAGAGAACCCATGATGTTCGTGTGCAGTTGGACAACTTCCCCACCTGCCTCTCCTGGTACTGTCACTCCAGAAATCTCCCACACATGTTGCAGCAAGCCCCATTCCTCCCTCAGTGACCACCTCACACAGGGGCTTGTATTACTTCTGCATTTATCCTCTCTAACCACAAATGTGAGATCATCAAGGTAATGGGTTTTTTTTTTGCCTAGAGCCACTGAAATTCAGGGTGCAAATTACTTGTGATTTTAGCAATTTTGCTGCAACAGGTTCCCTGCTGTCAGACAGTGGGGACAACACACCCACGAGAGAGCACTCAGGTTCCGTGTACCTCATTTTACAGTGCTACCTGCAATATGGTTAATAATTTGCTGGGAAAATGATTAGTGGAACATACTTCCTCCAAGTCTTGAAATTTATGTATGAGTCATTTTAAAATGAAATTGCTTTCTAAATAGGAGTTGTTTCTGATACTCTGCATGTGTGCACTTGAAACCCTCCTGGTAGACACAGGCTGCCCAGGGTAGACCTGTGACTGCCCTTTGGGCCAACAGGAGAAAGGCAGGTGGGAACTCTCAACGAGAAAATTCAGTCTGTCACATGGATACTGATGTCACATCACACTGAAGAGTGCCTGACCTCAGCCCCTTCATCTGTACTAACTTCAGGCAAGGACCCTTGCACTTAGTGGGTGTGGCAAGCCTGGGACACCACATCCCTCCCAAGACCTGGCACTGCCCACCTGAGGCGTGGTGAGCAGTGGGAGAGCAAGGGGAGAGCAGGAGGAGCAGGGCGAAGGCGCTGGGCTGGTAGCCCTGCCATGCAGGGATTACGGGGAGCTTGGTGGGGTCCCCTCTGGAGGAAGGACCTCCAGCTCCGCTGAGCTTTGCACCCATTCTCTGATGCTGTGTGTTTCACTGAATTGCTTACTGGTCTGACTTCCACTGAGCTCAGAATGGACCGCAACGATTTTGGCATGGCCAGGCTACTATATTTGTGTGTACTTGTGGCTTTCAGTAACGTGAGTGTATTTGTACAATCCACAGCTTTGCTCTCACTTTGTTCAGGATGTATTCCCTCTCTACGCACCTTGAATCCCTGAGTGGTGCCCAGTGGGATGCTCTCAAGCTTTGCTGCCATAATGCCACTTTAGTTGCCTTTTAACTTTATTCTCAGTCTTCTGTGCTTTAAGATTTTCCTCCTCCTCTTGGTGCAATCTTGTGTCATGAATGGCTGCATTTGCTCCTCTTCACCTTGCTCCATTAAGAAGTAAGCCACTGGAGCTGGAATGCTCCCTTACCACCCATGGTAGGATTTTTGCCAGCAGTAGCATTTGGAAGTTGCCCAGCCCCACAAGGATGTGTGGCACATGGACTTTGACAGAAGCAGCTCCACTGGCATCTCTGCTGGGGCTGGGATGGTGTGCCCAGATGATGAAGCC
Organism: Donacobius atricapilla; assembly: GCA_013397315.1. Classification (NCBI taxonomy): domain Eukaryota; kingdom Metazoa; phylum Chordata; class Aves; order Passeriformes; family Mimidae; genus Donacobius; species Donacobius atricapilla. Next base: position 882,789 of record WBMY01008536.1, read on the forward strand.
CTGGGAGCAGAGGTTGCCAGTGCAGCTTGGCAAAGCAAATTGATATTCCTTGGTTTATGGACTTCAGACTGCCCCTGGATAATTACCAAAAAGAATATGGGGACCCAGAGAGAAGAAATGCCCTAACACTTTGGACTTGTGGGTCTTCCAGCTCTGTGCTGTTTCTGAAAGCAGCAATAGGAGATGCTGTTTAGAATATCACCTATGGGACCTTGCGAGCAGCACTTTTTCACTCACTTTCCCCACTAGCTTTGTGAAACTGAAATATCTGCCATTTCCACATCAGCCTTCTCCTCTCCACAGTGAAAAGTCCAAAACCTGTTAGTTTTTCCTTTAATGCAGCTGCTCCAACCACCTAACTGTGTTTGTTGCCCTTCACTTCCTTCTTTAATGCTCTACAAGAGAGAGCCTGCAGTTCATTCTGCTCTAGATGTTAAGTTTTAAAAAGTGATAAAACATAGTTCTCTTTCCTGTGTTAGAGAGTGATAAAACATAATTTTCTTTCCTGCTTTCAGTCCACTTTTTGACTAAGTCCCATGTTTATTGACATGTTTGGCTGCACATTACACACTATATTCAGACCACAGTAAACTGTGACTGCTCACCTGCTTTCTACCCACTCAGTCTTATGAGATCTGTCATCATAAAAAATAGCTTTTATGTAAATTATGCTCCATTTAAATACATTGGGCATCTCTTTCATGCAATATTTTGAAAACTGATAATTTGTAATGCACAACTTTTGTCCTAATTATGGATCTAAATACGTATATTTGGTTACAGGTTACAACTTCTTTGGGCTGAGTGCAACAAGACTTTTCTTCATAAGTATTATCAGATAAAGACCTTCTTATAGACAAGGATCTAATATGGAAACCTGAAAACAGGTGAAAATTTATGAAAAGGCAGCTCTGTCATCCCTGACAGTGTTTGGGATTGCATCATGCAATGAGGAGGAAGACAGCTGCCTGCAGCAAATATGCTTGTAGGTTTTTGCTCAAGCAAGTAGTCTGGCTGATGTTACTCATACTAATGGCATTCTGAGGATCAGACAGTGTCCTTTTATCGAATCAAGAAAGCACTAGGAGCCAAAAAAAGATCCGTTGTTTTGCTTGTGAGTAAGAAGTTATGACATTCTCCTGCATGAGAAGGAAATATGTCATAGTTTCACCTGGTCCATCTGCCACTTTCTTTCAGGTGTGCTCTTATCTCCCATGGGTGGGGGCCTGGAAATGCTCTGTACTTTGGCACACATGGAAGCAAGATTGTATTGACAATAAGCACAGACTTTTCTCTAAACTGCTCAGAACTGGAGGAATGTTGGATGAAGAAAAATAAAATTTCTGTGCAAGTATAATTTTCCATTTAGTTCATAAAGGCAACTTCTTGAATAACTTGTGGTCCAGATAACCAAAAGCCATGAAAAATAGCTACAATCTGTGTGACAGCATGTAGATCCACTAGTTGACTCCCATTTTCCCTGAAAAAGTAATTTCATTAATAGAATTTTGTTGGAAAGAGATCCCTCTGAGCTTACAGCAACTTCAGTGTTAAGGATGACATCTTAATTTTAGTTGTAATCCCTTCCTTGACTTCAGATCAAATTATAGACAGTCTGCTTAACAAACATGTATCTCTTCATGCTCTCTTCATGCTGAGAGCAGTACTGCCTTCTTTTCTGCCATGTGTGGTTGAAAAGATGTCATTTTGAGTGCCAGTGCAGGACTCAATGCTGCCTGCTGTGTTTTGGGAAGCAGGTTCCTCAGGAAGAAGTAGATGACCTCCAGCCCTGCCAGCCACATGTGGAGCATGGTGCATTTGCTCTGCAGGGACATGAGGATGACAAGAAACATGGGCTCAGCCATGAGAAGGCTGAGGACCTCCAGACCTGCTGCTGGGTGGGGGCCCTGACAAACCTTGTTTATGGTCCAGCTCCACATCTGAAGGCTTTTATAGTTTCTACTTGCAGGATTTCACCAGTGTAATGATTGAGAATTTCTGTTTAAATTGGAGAGGCAAATGACCAGAGGGCTTCAGATCCACAAAAAGATTTAAATACTTTTCCCTGGAAAGCAGGATTTGCTATGAGTGCCACAGGGACTGTGCAGAACATCTGCATCCCTGGTGGATGGCAACTGCTGCAATGCTGAAGTACAAGCCATCAGGGACAACTCTGGTTTCCGGAGGGAAAATCCTTGTTCCTGCTCCACCTGTGGGTGGTTACTACACTCTAGAGTGATGTATGCTGCATGATAGAGGAAATCCTTCTGCAGAACTGTAGCCTCAGACAATGTGCAGGCTCTGCCACTGTGCAGTTATAGCAGTGATTCTGTCTATCTTTGGCAAAATCTTTGCCAGCATTTACTGCTATACAAGTAAATCAAAAAACTCTTCCCTCTCTAACTAAAAAACTAATTTAGCATGATGGCAAGTGAATGCATGTAAGACATAAAGTTTATATACTGTTGAGATTTTGACCTTGAAACATGAAGTTAAAAATTATGCTTGTCTTCAGAAGCTACATTGTTGCCTGCATGCAAAATATATTTGAAGCAGTTCCAGAAATATTAACCGATTTTACAGAAATAAAATACCATATGCAATATGTATTTAAATCAGTTTCAGAAATATTAACCACATTTACAGAAATAAAATAACCTTGGTCAAATGTTTACACGTACACCAAAAACTATGGTGAGAACCAGTCTAGCTAAAGAAAATTAAACTACTTTAAATAAGAAAGTACTGCAGTGTTTCTACTGTGCAGATCTCCAGACCTGCATGGATCTTGGCATAGCCTCCCAGCATAGCACCTTTGAATGTCCCCTGGAAGACCACATAGCACTGTGGCCCTGCTCTGCCCTCATGGGCTGTGTCAGTAGCTCTAATGCAGCTTTCTCCATAATCTTTGCTATTTTGCAACAGGCCTTTGCATCAAAAGTTATCAGCAAACCCATGAAGCCAGTGGTGCTGCCCAGCTGCCATCAGCTGGTCTGACAGCAGCCCCCTGGCTCCAACAGCCTGTTCAGGAAACTCTCCCGTCAGACCACTCAGATGCCACTCTGGCAGTCACACACCCACCACCACAGGCTTTCAGGGCTGGCACCGACCCCCTTTACAGCAGGCAGCTCCACTGACCCAGGGTGCACCCCTGACTCCCTGCACATCCCACTCCCATGCAGTCAGACCAGGTTTCCTTAGGAGCTTGATTCCAGGTCTCTCATAGCAGCATCTCAGAGCTGTGATTCCTTAAAGTGATTTAATGGTGGTACAAAAACAGAATAACAGAGATGTTCAGGGTCAGAGGGACCCTGAAAAAAGGAAATCCTGGGCTTTTATGCCCTGGCAGTCTATGGGGATGTTACTCAGGGTTCTTCCTTGCTGAGCCCTCAACTCCTGCTGGCTCTGAGTCTCTCTGAGTGCCTGACCACCTGGCTGGTGCCACAGGTCCTCTGACCTGAGCATTGAATATATTCCTCAACATGTTCAGCTAGAAGCTGACCCCTGAAGCAAAAGTCACCTACAGAGATCCCCAATGGCACGAAAATATATTTCTGGAAGACCTCTGATAAAATATTAGATTTTTTAGATTGGGTAAAAATTAGTACCAAATTTAGAACAGTGCTACAGGTACTGTTATACAGGTATAATTGTACTGTTCTAAAGATATGAAGCATTTGTATTATGCGTATGAGATAAAGGGCAAATATGTAAAAAATAAAGTAAGGACATATGAATTTATATGTTATATGAATAAAATCTTTATTATTTATATTAGAAAATAAAGATATGCTATTTAAACAGGATTTATTTAACATTTATATACCATTCCCTTTTACTTGTGCTTACTCAACACATTCCTCTTCTTTCTGTAGGCGACATAGGGTTTTATCTACATAAAAATACAGACACATAACTTCATAGTAGCAAAAAGCAAACAAAAACAAACCTAAATCCATTAAAACTGACATTCACTCTTTAAGAGTAGGAGGAAGTCTGCAGATGTGGCATATTTAAAACAGGACACCATAAACAACAGAAAATAAATTTGTTTCGGTCATTCTCACCAAGCTGAATTCAGCAAAAGCTTGCAGAGACATGAAGTTATCAATTCTAAGAGTAAATAGTACTTTGTAGGAATTAACTGTAAAAATCCCATTGTAGTAGAACTGTACACACACAATTTCAGCTTTTATTCTTACCTGAAATGATATACTCTTGTCAAAACCTGCTACTTCTCTCAAGGTTGCTTTTAAAAACAACAAGAATATAAAATGCATTATTAGACTTGTGAATCTCTCTTTCTTTCTGAGTTAAAACAATTTGCATTTTTTAATGTAAAGAAAACTAAATTTTTAGTAAAAAGGTACTTCTGAAACAAAACTTCAGTTAAAGAGAGGATGACTAAAAGAGCCAATGTCTGGCCAAGGTGATCTTGCAGTTAGTTGATGCCATTGCAGCTGAGTCCTAATGGGAACACCCTCCCTCCAAAAAGCTGGCTGGGTGAGCAGGGTGCACACCAGCATCCACCTGGGAGTGCCTGTGAAGTGGATGGGACTGGGGAATGCCTGTCCCCCTACACCACCACCACAAGGGCAAAAGCAATGGACACACCTCTTAAATACAGGATATTATTTAAAAATTAGACACTTTTTTATAAGTAGTGAAGCACCATAACCAAAAGATGCAACGTGAAGGAACATGAAGAGGAACTTCTTAACTGTGTGAGTGACCAAGCACTGGAACAGATTGCCCAGAGAGGGTGTGGAGTCTCTCTCACTGTAGGTGGGCAGGGAGGTTGGACCAGATAACCCAGTGTGGTTTGGCCCCTTCCAGCCTTACCAATTCTCTGATTCTGTGATTCTAAGAGAAAATCAGCAAAGAACTACAAAACACAGAAATCTAAGGACTGAAGTAAAAGTAAAATGTTTTAAAAACATATAGGAATGTAGCTAAACATATTTTAGGCAACAAAGGGCAAAACCCCCTCTGGTTTTATTGAAAGAATGTAGACAGATATCATAAAAAGCAATATCCCATCCTCATCCTATCTGTCCTCTCTGTGATTTAGTTAGTAGGCTGCATGAATATCAAAGACATTGGACAGGTATTGCTTATTTTTCTGCATTAGTTGCTCATTGTCCTGTTTAACTTACCAGCAAGTCATTCATAAAAACTTATTTCCAGAACCACTGCTTCATGAACATAACTCAAAGTCCTGAGACTGATAACAAGCTCTTTATGCTTTAGATTAGTTAGAGATAGCACATAAATATCTCTGTAGTTCCAAATAGCTCAGTAATTCATTTGAAATGTACATAGGAAGTTCAGACAAAGTTGTATTTTTATTTTCTAAGTCCCCTGTGTTGAAACAGTCTTGTTTTTGTTTGATAGCTTCTACAAATTTATGAAAGTGTGAGAAGGTTTCTGTTGTTCAAAAAACTCTCTCTAATCTCCATAACTGTAATGAAACGTTAAGGGTCACACAGCAAAAGGTGAATAAAAATATCATTCATTCATTCATTCATTCACATTGTTGTTCTTATTGAGACCTTTTTAAGACTACCATGGTATTCTGGGGCCTGTATTATTGTTTTTGAATTCCTGGAACTGATGGCAGCACCACTTTTGTGGAAAGAAGATGGTTTTTCTTATAGATCTTGCAGAATTTGATTAATCCAAATCTACAAAATACTTGGAACTCCTATAATGCATTATATAAATGTAACTGTATTATTAACCAGTAATTGATGCAACTTACTCAATATCCCATAAACTGTTGTGTCCCCTCAGCACTTAGACAAGGCACATTAAGACCAAGAAGTTCAGGCAAAGTATCCTTCATCAGGCTAGTTTTGGTTTTATAGATGTGCTACAAAGTGTGTTGATCTCCCTTTGGACTGGGAGGAGAATCCGATCTGCAGTGCTGAGGTTGCTGGGAGTCAGGACTCTTGTTTGCCCAGCCCTGCCCTGCTGTACCTGTGCTGATGATATGGCCTGGTGACAAGACCTTGATGGAGACGAGGGTAAAAGGAAGTGGCTTTGTGCTTCTGTCTCTAAGTGAAACCTTTGACCTCATGTTTGGACTCCTGAACAGGAAGTCTGTCCTGTTGTCTTCGAGCCTGCAACTAACCCCTCAATGCACAGCATTTGGTTTCAGCTTTGCTGGGCTTGGATCATTGGGGTCTAGGATGGATATTGGTACCAGCAGCCAAGGCCAGCACCACAGCACCTCTTCTCATGGGCACTGTTAAAGGCACGGGTTCATTCTGTGGCTGCACTGACCTTGAGAAGAAAAAAGGAAGAGATATTTTTGAACTAATGAATTCACCCTGCTGACTGTCCTTATAACTTGAAAGGTGATGAGACAGATGTGCACTTGAAGATTTAAGGTGAGAAATGATGGAAGGCATTAAGTCATGTAGTTCCCATAAATGTCAAGCAGAGGTGTATGTCAAAGGAGGCATTTCCATATAAGTCACAAGAGAGACAGAAAAGGAGCTAAAATGGTTGCACTGTAATCTTTGGAAGTACAGAAGTGAACAAGGAGTACATACCCTGATAGCCCAATACCACAGTTATTTAGTCACGGAAATGAAAGTCCCACAGAAAGTCCCTTGAGGTCCTAGCTTGAGTATAGTGTGCCAACAAAAGCTGGTCATCCATCACTGGCAGAAGTAAAAAATATGTGGTATTTTTGACATTTTCTATTCTAAGCACAGGAATTAGTTCTTTAGATAGTGTTCATTGTAGGTGATGGCAACCCAAAATGTGCACCCTCCTCTCTTGCAGACCATAGGCCTCATCCACTGATGGCTCATCCATATGACTAGATTACCAAAGTAGGTAATTGAAATAAGTGCAATTATTTATGCTTGGCTTGGCCTCTAATGAATGTAGAATTCCTTCCAATAGCTGAAGGTCAGTCTCAGCATCGATTCAGGTTTATCAGGTGAGCTATGTAATTTGACTCTGGAGTGAAATTGCCAAAACCATAGGTTAGACTCCAATTTTGTCACTTCTTTGGAAGTTTGTGATATTTTCAATGGAGGGGACAGCTGCAACCAGACCTCATGGTCCTGCTGAGATGAATGGTAACACAACTGATTTGTGGCAATTTTTTCAGCAGGAATCACATTTAGGGGTACCTGGATGCTCCTCTGAAAAGAATGTGTGCTAAAATGAATCCTGAATTAGACATAGAGTACTTTCATTGCGTTTTTAAATCCATGTGAATATTCAGTCGCTTGCTACTTATTCCTACCCTTGTCAAAGGCTTCAAGGCAGCTAATTCAGTGTTAGAAATGCAGATAATATTCAGGGAAGCATACTCTGGGAACTCAATTACCAGTAAGAATTCCTGATGAGCTAGAGTTTGCTGCTCTTTTCACTGTTACAGTCGCTGGTATAAGAATTTATAAGAAGTCCTGTGCTCAAGGAAACACTTGGTGTCTTACCAGGCTTTGAAAGCTCCACCCTGTGATGTAAAGCTGTTACAGTATGAATATTGTCTGCATGGGGAAGAGAAGAGCTAAGACCAAAAGGAAAATGCGTCTGACTTATCCCTGCCCAGGCAAAGAGCATCTTTATTTAATCCATCCCAGGACAACAAGCTAGTTGATTATAAACTATAAACCTTGACCAGTTTTGTCTTCACTGGTAAAGCTCAGCATTTCTAAGGTTTGTACTCGCATGGCAACAATAAATCCTGCTCTTTAGGGGAGTCATCAGACTTGAGATGAGGGTGTTAGAGTGATATTCCTCCATGTTCCTGCTTTTACACAGTCATGGCAAAGGGAGAGTCAGGTAAGCCTGAGCAGCAGAAACTCATTTTGTATTCACAGCTGGGAGGTTGGGTGGGAGGGACACAAAAAGCATTATTTTCCTGTCATTTGTGCTTGTTTTTGAAACATGTTTTCATTCAAAGGCCAGTTTTCCAGGTTCTGAGCTGAGGGACATGGACTGTCTAGGCGCTGCATATTTGTCTATATGGTACACTGAATTTCAGTTTACTTTGTAAGTCAGTTACCAGAAACATATTTCGTATACCATCTACACAAAATGCGTATTATAATACTAATTTTTAATTAAGAAATTAAGAACAAGATATAATAAAAAGTTGAAACTCTGCTGGGCTTTTTTTTCTCAAGAACAGAGTAAAATTAATTCCCAAAGCTCTAAGCCTTTATTCCTGATTCAGCTAACAGGGCCAGCAAACCCAGAAGGTGAGGAAGTGAAGCAGTGAGCTACAGTAGTAGGGACTTCCCTTCAAGGGAAGGCTAAGCACAGGGCTGACTGTGAGCTCCTGCCCCAGCTCTGGGGCTCAGATATCAGCAGGAAAATGTTTGTCCCTACACCTGGGAGCCAGAGCTGCAGATCCTGCCCAAGATCTGTGGGGATTGCCTGGTGGTGATTTCTGGTAAGAGAACGAGAATGAAGAGCACCTAAGTCCCGCTTCAGTTTGAAGGAGGAATCTTGGTGTCTGAGCTCTGCTCCCAAGCTTATTTCTGATTTTCGTGCAGTGATTGCTATATGTAACAGTTCAGGCAGCAGAACATGTGATCACAGTGATAAACAAAGCCCTAAAGACTACTTTGTTTTATCATGCCTATTTCAGTGTCCTACAGGTGGGCACAGACATCCAGACCATAGGCTCCTCTAAGACCATCTCCATTTATGTGTGTGAATAAAAAAATGAAGCATCAGTCTGCCAGCTTGATGGTTATTTCTTGTTGTAATACTATCAAACTTTGTAAAAAGACTAGAGATGAGGAAAGACTTGCATTTTGTTTTTAGATTTTACACTGTGTTATATATTTTGAGCTGTGCCAATTTGGACATGTCTATATAGGTATTGAGTTATGAATTCAAGAGTTCAAAAGTTGTTTCTTCTGCATTTTTGATGAAAAAAGGAATTTTGAAATGATGCCGTTTATAAGTCTTAATCCATATGGCAACTTAAGACATAATTTTACAGGACACTAGCATCCCAAAAGAAAGGGAATAATTCCATGCTACAGTATGGAGCTCAAGTTTTAATCTTCTTTGGAGGTCTTGCATGTAGAGTAAACACAAGTAATCTCTAGAATATGCATTGTTTATTCCAGAGAGCCACTTGGTTCCATTATGTCATTGCTTGCAAGAAGAAAAAGGAAAAGTAAAATCTATCATCTTGACCTGTGCAAGTTTAATAGCTGAGGAGTTCAACAGCATTAGCTCAGCAGCTGACAGGGGCCAGGACCTGGCAGCAGCAAATTGGGGAACTTCTGAGCAGGCCTCTTGTGGCAGCGGTGAAGGCGCATGACAGCGCAGTCTGCCTGTGTGCAGAGAGAGGGGTCACACTACCACGCCTGGGGACAGAGCCTGAGAGTGCCACAGGTGAGGCACCTTCTGCAGGGATGGGGCTGACCAAGCCCTTCAAGGAGATCCTCTGAGAATGAAGGTGGCTATGTGCTCTTCATTTGTCAGATGTGCTGCTGATTCAGCTTCCTCCTGCTTTGAAAGTAGCCACACCTACCAACAAATGAAACCATCTCAGGAGACATTCGTCCAAGCTCTGGTGAGCTGCAAGGTGGCACCACTGTCATTGCAAGGCAAGAATGAGGTACCATGTGTGTAAAGGGCTGCTGGAGGTGGTGGCTAGGCTGAGACACAACAGTGGCTAGGAGAATTACATCAATATAATGGACCTGGAGTACCCGGAGGGCAGCCAAACACAGAAGCTGGGGGTATATGGTAGCATTAACAGGGAAGGAATGTGCCCCTCAGTGGGGTGAAAATTGCATGTGAACTTTCCTGAGAAAGAACAGAGCCCATGTCCTCCAGCAGATGGGCAATTCACAATGACTGCTTCAAGGAAGGAAGGAAGCAAGCAGGAAGTGTCTCTGCTTCTAAGACAGTGTGGGGAAACCTTTTTAGGTACCTCTCCTGAGTTCCTGGTCATCTTCTTTCTGCCACCTCAGACAGGAGAACTGATCCAACTGAGAATTAAGCAGGTCAAAACTGAAGAGCATGTTCTGGGAACAGGAATGATATAGACAAGGTTTTTCATCATCCAAGGCACAGCACACATAGGCCAGTCAAAAGCCGTATTTCCTGGACAGGAGAACAAGGCCGCACAAATGGTGTAGCTCTACTCACTCTGGCCATCAAGCATAAGTACTGTGAACTACTGAATACCTCTGCCTTCCCTCTTTTGTGCAGAGCTTGCTAAACAGTCAGTGCCATGCTTTGGTCCTATTCCAATACACACTTACATGGTTTACCTCTCCCCCTTACGCCCTTTACCATGATGTCTCTTGTTTTGGATGATTGCAAACAAAATGTGTTCATCTGCTTTTCTTGGTTTGTGCTTTTTTGTCTAGGTACCCTCTCCCCAGCACACTTCTCACACTATTGCATGAAGACAAATTATCTCAACATGAACTGGTATATAAACGATAGAAAGGGCAAAGCTACCAAAAGAGAGTGAGAGATGTCAAAGGAAGGTTGAAGAATACCTTAAATGGAAGGAATATGTGATCCTTTAACACTTAATATATTCCCAACATTGTGAGAACTACAGAGATTTGGATAATTTAAGACTAAATTGTTTGTGTAGAAGGGTAAAGTGTTTCAGAAAGAATTGTCAGAAAAATAGAACTGTCAGGATGTAGTGGTTATCACATTCGCCGATTTTCTTTTGTGAAACGTAGTGTGGGGATCTAACCTTCATTTTAGTGGAATAGGATTAGAAGAAAAGCAAAACAGGCTCAACTGAAAATAGAAACAATTAGATTTATTAACATACACTAAAGGGTAAACAAAAAAACAACAACCACGAAACCTTTTTAAAGACACCCCCCTGCTCCCTAGCAACAATCTACTTTTCCACGAAACAATGTAAAGAGACAAAACATCAGAACTCCTAAGTCAGTAGCACTTATAAAAATAGTCTTTCATTCAGTCTTTTGAGAGAGACAAGTCCCTCCTGATTCTTCTGGTAACTTTCCACAAGAGATACAGTCTGCTTGTGGCTTCCAGATCCCACAGACACAGCCCGCCCGACACTGCATTTGTGAGCTTCCCAACTGTAGCCTTTCATGTGGCTGCATAAGGGTTGTGGACTTCCACGTGGGGTTTCACCTTTTAAAGATGCACAGCTTCACAATAAAGGACTTCTTATTCTTCACTGGTGACAAGGCTTCAAGACATCTCAATAGGACCACTGCATCGATTTCTAATTCATCATCCNGGCAGCTGCCGAGGCTCAGAGACCCGGCCTGGCTCGGCTCAGCTAACGCAGGGCCAGCCTTGGCACGGCCGCCCCCAGCCCGACTCCCGGGGCCGGCAGGGCCCTGGGCCCGGGCCCGCCCCAGCCCAGCCACCCTGGCCCGGCCGGGACGTTACCTTATGGCCGGGTCTGTCGAAAAGGGAAGAAATCTCCCAAGATTCCTGTATTTAAGCGGTGTGTCCCAGGGGTGTACACTTTCTACCTGATTGGCCAACTTGGCTGTCAGTTCCAAAGCAGATCACAGATTGGTTTTTTATTATTCATGCCAAACCAATACACAGGAAAAAAAGTGAAATGCTGATGGAAATGCATGGACTTATTTTGAAGTGCAGGGTACAAGAGATAGCAATGATATATCAGTGTTGGTAATTATACAATGATGAGAACCCACAGCCCTCACAAAGGAAAAGAGGGAAAAGTTAAAAAAAATATAGTGAACTTGGAAAAAGCAGACTTCTACAAAATAACATTATTGATGAGAAGAATTTCATAAGAAATAAACCAAAGAAAAGCATTAGCAGGAATGACCAGGTCTATAAATGGAGTGAATGACATATGTCCCAAAGTGAAAGTAGTATTAGGAAAGTTAGTCAGAATAAACTAAGTCAGAGCTTATCTTTGCTAAATCAGAGCTCATGTCACAAAGAAGCTCAGGCAATTATGAGTAGGTTACACCACTAAACTGAGTATATAGAGTAGGCAAATACAGACAAAATCCAAATTCGGCCAGTGCAACTATCAGTGCAATGAAGATAACATGAAAATACATTATTAGTGCATTAGTAAGAGGTATATTGTTTGGGAGATACTTTTTGTAGGAACCTTCCCTCAGCAGTATTGTAGAGTCCCATCTGGGAGAATATGGGGGCAGAGGTCATCATCAAAGGTGGAGTGGCTGAACAGTGTGCAGAGGGCATCCATGTGAATGAGCAGGTGCTGAAAGTGCCACAGTGGAACTATGGAAACTAAGACTGGTCATTATTTGCATTTTTTACAGTCAGGGGGGTTGCAGGTATAGGTGATTCTGCCTCATGAGAAGTGAAGGAACTAGGTCAATAGAAACTTAAGTTTGTTTTCAGCATTATTTCTTTCTCCTCCAGTGGTACTATCTCATTTTGACGCACATTAATTATGTTATGAAATTATCATGCCCTAATAGATCCATAAAATAAATATTTTCTAAACAGACAGGGAAAGAAGCTGAGATCAGGCAGGTCCAGCTAGTTTGGTAAGTGGAAGAGGTACATGGAGAGATATCAGCCGAGTTGAAACCAGGAGTAAAAGTAAAAAGACAAAAAGAAAAAAAAAAAAGGAGTGAGGGAGAAATTACAAAGTTGATAAATGGGAAGGGTGAAAAGGATGTGACTAATGATATGAGAAGAGTTGTTTCTGGAAAAACTGACTCGTTGAACAATGATTCACACAATAAACACCTGGACGTTTGCCTTTTTTTTGTTGGATTTACTCAGAGAAACAGCTGGCTCAAGGACCCAGTCTCACTGCTGAGTTTCTTCTTGTGTTTTTATCTGTGGCACCATGTTATGACTGTTGTAAAGCCTTAAGTGCTTCTGGACTTTGTAATGCATTTGACATGGGAGATTTTTTTTTCTCCTGTGCAGTTGCAACCTGTAAGCAGTTTCTGTGTGCCTGGGAAACTTTCAGCCAGAGAAAGATACTGGGTATGACAGGCTCACCTCTGACTTTAAATAATGGGGACATTCAATTAGGCATACTAGGTACCTTACATTTGTGTATTTGTACTTCAAGTAATACACTACACTTCCTGGTAATTGAACTTCCAAGCAGAGATACTAGCACTTGAAAGAAAATTGCTCGATTTGTTTATAGGGATCGCACTTCTGACATCATGACTTGCGTTACTCTGCACTTGTCATGTGAAGTGTCATTAGGAATTTGTGTATGTGTATTTGGTTCTGCCGCGTGAAGTCTCATTGTTTTAAAATTACTACTTCATGCTGAAAGTACTGCTCAATCATATCCAACTATTACACAGTTAATCTGCATGAAGGTCACTTAAAATCAACATATTTCCGAGAAAGTTAATTTCCCTCTCCTTATTACATTTATTTAGAAATCATCAACAACGAGTTATAATGCTTTAGTCAAAACTGTTTTTGAGCTGTCCTCTAAAGATAACTCACTGCTAGCAGACAGCTTTGAGAAAAGTCTGAATCATTCTGAGTGCATGAGCGAATGGAGAACACTTGTGTTTTAAAGCATGCTGAAAGCATAGCCTAGAAGTTTTTTCCTGGACAAAAAATCACTGCTTTCGAGGGAAGAGTGTGATCTGAAACGCAAACAGGAGGCCTTTTCCCAGAACGATACACCTTAGAGCTGCAATCAATTCTAAACTCTTCATTCTTTGGATGCGTAATTCAGAAAATAATGCGCTGCACAAATAATATAACAGTGTTCAAGAGCAATCTGAAAGACTGAGGAAATTGAAAGCAGAAGTCAGAACCTTGAGAAAGTAACATTTCTCAAGACAATAAAATGAGCCTGTCCAAAACTTCTGAAATAAGCATGATATTATAAAGTGAGATACAAAAAGCATAACATTTTAAGAACAGTATTTAAAAAAAAAACTTACTTTTTTTTCCAAATATATTTTATTTATTATTTGTTTTACCATTGTCCTATACAGTCCAATTGATTTCAATTCCCTCAACTACAAGTATCATAATTCAGAGACTAGTGGGGTCTAGTTCCCTTGGAAGGCTGCAAACATAAACAGACATGAAAGATGACACACAAGGGAAAGGAATGATTGCATCCATTATGAGATAAGTATCTGTAAAAGGGCAGACAGACTGATTTGACCAGTTACCCAAAGTAAATTTTTAGCAGAGTTCAGACAGAATTTGAACTTTCCAACACTAGGACTGATGAATTATTTTCATAACTTGGTTGGGTCCTTCCCATGAAAGGATCTGCTGTGAAAACAAGGCACCTTTATGTCCAAATTCTTGTCTACTGAATGTGAATTATTCCTGTAACTAGGCAAGCAGCAAACACGCTCTCCACACAAGGTCCATGCCCTCTCCTCTCCACCTGGTCTCCTACAGGAAGGTTGTCCTTCCCCTGTGCCTCCAACCTGTGCCCTGCATGTTTGTTTCTCACAGCCCGACTGAAGAAAAATTAAATCAGAACGAAAATAACAAAGAATGTAAAAATATTGAAGACTGTAAATTACCTCGAAGCCACCTTGCTTCCTTACTGGGCTGCTGTTTCATACCACACCTAGTCATTAGAATCAATAATTGCCCATGCAGTTAATGTTTGAGCTGCTGAATCTCCGAGGGCAAGTCTTAGGAACTGTAAACTGGATAAGCACGGACAGACTAACCTCCGCAAAGGTGATTCCCACAACTGAAAGAAGCATTTTTAGAGCAAAATAAGCTTTTCATGTTACAGGTAAGGGATGATCTAACTGACATTTCACAGAAAGATTTTAGAAGCTGAAGAAGGGGTTTTGCTAGAGGATTTTCAGGCAGTATTAAGAACTCAGCTGTCCCTGTAAAATGGATGACTGCTGTGCTAAGGCTTAGTCTGGTTTATATTTGATTTGGATCAATTTCCTCTGTTTTCTCTTTGGTGAATTTGAACATCTGAAATCAATCAACTAAAGAAAATATTTTTTTTTTCCATGGAACCAAATACTTGTGATTGTTACTGATCTCTAATCTCCAGGAATATTCTTTGTTCTCTGAATGTTTATTATTGAAAGTCACTGGAATATTTGTATGATGGTTATCCTAGAGTTTTCTCTTCAGTCATAGGAAGCATGAGGGATTATTAGGGATATAGCACTGAGATGAAGCTAAGAAATGAAGGAGAAAATATGGCTCCGGTCCTCAGCCAGATCTCAAGCTGCTTTTAGTTAAGCCGGTGCTATTCTAATCCTGAAACTGCCTGTTACTGAAAACTTTTATATGAATCTATATATACTGGAACTCTATTCTGAGTGACAGAGGAGTATGGATTTTGGGGCTTCGGTTCTTGGCAGTGAGATGGTTCATGAGACTTGGTAGCAATTTCCACCCAAAAATAAGTATTCAAGGACTGATCAAGACTTGCAATGGGCACCATAAATGGCATGACATAAGGAAATTATGTTTATGTTCAAAGAGAAGAGAACATCAAAGGCACTTGTCATGCAAAGTGTGAAATGGCTACAGTTCCGTTGCTGCATTTGGTAGCCAGATCTGGACAGGAGAACCTGGCCACAAGACAGCTACATTTAGCAATTAATTTTCCAGCATTTTCTGTCTGCCCAAGTAAAACTGGATGTGTCCCTGAAACTTTCTCCTCTCCCTGGCAGGTCCTGCTGTTTTTCTTTTCCCTGAATCCAGACCATGGTACCCCAGACGACCCCATACGGTTTTTCCTCCCTTTTGATGGCCTCCCCCAGTACTTTTAGCTCCTGGGTACTCCTCCACTGCTGGCTGGCAGAGGGACACCTCCAGCCATGCGTCCTCCAGAAGAGGGGACAAAACCCTGCAGGGAGCCCCTGGGCACAGACTGCAGCCTTACAGGATGGAGAGGGAACACCTTGGGTACTCTGTCCAACCTTCCACCCCAGATTTATAAGGAATGAGTTTTTTGAAGTTCCCACGTGGCTACTAAGTGCAGCTGAAACTGGCCAGTATATTCAGAAGAGAGCAGCAGGAGCTATAGGGAGAGAGGAGGCGGAGGGAGGGGAGAGTTCAGGCAGAGGAACTGAAAGAATTTTCACTGACTGTATAACCGGATTATCAGCAACAGTTTTGGTTCAAAGCGTCCTTCCAAGAGGTTCAAAGTGTCTTCTCCTTCTCTCTGCCCTGCCTGTGCCACCTCTGGCTTCAGGAAGTCTGTGAAAGACCCACTAAGGAGGCATCACAGCCAAGCATCCACAAAAGGCTCCATTTCAGCCCTTGTCTCCTGACAAATTTAATGATTTTCCTGATAATTTCTGGTTTCAAAAGCATGTCATATTATTTTCTTCCAGTACCCACACAGTTATCTCCAGCCAGGAGAGAGTCCAGTGCTTTCAAAGGGTGTAATTGCACACAGTATAACACAGCTCAGAATGGGATTATGGAAGATAAAGTCCCGTGGCATCCCTAGAATGAGTGCTGGAGAGAACAGCAGTGTGGGTAACAGTTTCTATATTTACAGGTCCCCTTTTTGTTCAGCCATAGAGGAAAAAAAAGGAGGTTTGATGGGAAGCACAAGCAGGAAGGCATCTGGAGGGAGCTGTGCCTCCACACTGTGTTCTGCCTACTGGGGGCCTCCATAGGACAGAGCTGTGTAAGAATTCCTGTAGGTATGAGCCATATAACATAAAGCAGCTCTGAAGATGGCAGCACAATATGCCAGCTTCAACTCTTCAAAGAACTGCCTTCATCCTCTTGGTTAAAATCTAGAGGCAGCAAGGAAGTAGGATTGCAGTTTGAGAAAGTCATCTAGTTTTCAGGAGGTTGTAACATAAATTGTGAAAGTGTGCGCTCAACATTTCTTTGAAATTTGAGGCAGAGAGTGCTCCTGGAACTTGGAAATTTTGTTTCCAGTAGCCATGTTTTTGGGGGTACAGACACCTTTGCCTTTGCAATCTGCAGGAAACAGTTGGTTTTTTGGAACCAAAAGACAGACACCTCAGGATGGTCTCTGCAAAGACTTTTGTCCTGTGGCTATAGCATTTCCTATTTCACTGAACTTACTGAACATCTCATTGCTTTCAGTAAAGCAGAAATGAAAATGGATTTGCGATACAGAATCATTTTTAGCAATGAGGTTGCACGGCTTGAACTTTTGTGCCGAGTTCAATCTTTGACAACTCTTTGGGGCTCTCACACTTTTCATCTCTTGCACCATTAGGCACAACCTGATGGGCACAGCCTACCCTGGCAGCCCAGGGGTACCACTGGTCTTGCCTTTCGTGGGCAGAGCTGCACCTGCTCCTTCAGGGATCGCTCCTCAGCTCTCTCCCTGCAGCTTCAGGCAAACTCCACTGTTGGCTTAGTTTGCAAATAGGGCCAACTCTGTCGGGCTGAAGTGACTGTCATCTCTTTGCAGGAGCTGAAGCAAAGCATATTTCAGTATGCTTAAGCTGTGTGGACTTCAATTTCTGCTTCTCATTCACTGGGTGAGTTACAGGTTTTTCTTTGTTTATCTGTGAGCAAATGGCAAAGGCTGCCTGTGAGCCTCTGAGCTCTAACCCATGGGGTGTGCCAGCCTGCAGCTCAGGCTGGCAGTGGTGCCAGCAGAGTGGCTGGAACTCTGGGTGTGAGAGGGTGTCCCTGGCACATGTGTGTGACCCCACAGCAAGTTAAGAAGACATCTCAGTCATTAGGAAAAAAAAAACTTCAAAAAGCCTAGAAGGCACCAATTTACTTGTTTTACCTCTTCTACTTCCTCTTTAGATATAATTGTTTACAATTTCATGCTAGAAAAGATCTAAATATACTACAACAAATCACCAAAGAGTGAAAACATCAGTACCATGTGTTCTGCATTATAATCCATACATGTGCTGACATATTAAACGTATTCTGAGACATATAATGGCTCATAGTTTTAGCTGTGCATATTAATTACTTATCCTCATTATTTGGTTCTTGTGAATCCCTTTCAGAGGATTTTCTGGAACTGAAATGTATTAATTATGCTCTTTATGGATCCTATATATTAAATTCAATAGATTTACTGATGTTTGTAAAGGCTACAGCAGTGGTGACTTCTACTTCACAATCGAAATTAACAGAAAAAATGCATCAAATTCAAGTTCAGTAAAAAATGTCTCAGAATATGGAGACCTTGAGGGGTGCCACAATGAGCACCTCCTTTCTCTTCCCATTTCATGAGCTGCTGCTTGTGACAGTGCTGGCCCCTCCCCCCCATGAAGCCACTCTGCAAGCATCATAGCCATCTTCAGAAGAGATGCCAATGGATATGGACCAAGAGGTAAAGCCTCTCTCCCCTTCAAGCTCCAGAACAGTGATTCACGCTGTAGAAATATGTTTGGAAATATTTATGGTCCACATAAAGTAATTTTAATCGACAGAAGTGATATCGCTTACTTGCTTCATAGGCTGTACTTTGAACTTGTTGGGTTTTATAGCATCAGCCTTTGTTCCTCCATGGCAGGGAACATGATAAAGCAAAATCTGTCCACAAAATGGCCCCGGAAAAGCCTCCAGGAGCCAGGCTGTGCCAGCCTGTGTGACATGGGAATAGCCATAGCAGGTCAAATTCACGGTCCTGATATCTGGTCCCTTGCAGAGGCCAGCAGACAGCATTTTGCAAAAATATTTAAAGGCAGCTACAAAGTGCATTTCCCTGGATGCATAGCTATCAGATTACATTTATTAACATTCTTCTGTTGACACTAGTGTTCACTAGCATCCCTCCTTCTCCTTCCCCAGCTCTCTGCTTTTCCTGTTGTCAGAAGGAGTCACAAACCCTTGTGGGCGAACAGAACAGCAGCTCTGGCTATTATTAAGAACAATATGGAATTATTGAAACAGTACTTGTGACACACACACACAGAACAGTGCTTTAGGGTGAATTGTGCTGAACTTAGCTATGTTTTTGTCACAGGCAGAATTAAGCTTTCCCTTGGTAATATGCAGACTGTGCTTTTCTGTGAGAAATTGAATGGCAGTCCCAGCAGCAATAGGATCAAATCCAGAGGAAAAGTCATGCAGCAGAGAACACACTTTCAACTCTGTAGTGTGATGGACAGGGTGGAAATGGTACTCTAAATCTGTAAAGCAAAATAAACTAATTTTTACTATGTAAGAAAAGAAACCTTACCTGTGCAATCAAATAATGGAGCCCTAATTCTGACAGGCAGATCCTCAGTGTTGACAAGATATATGGTGAAGACAGGGAATTTGGGGAAGCTTGGTCTTGCCTTTGAGGAAACAGGTTGATTACCTGAACCACAGTGTGAATTGTCTTGTGTGCAAGGCCTGCCCTGAGAGGCTCATTTTTGCTTCGTTTTTTTTTTTTTTTTGGAAGCAAGAACCGTCCTGAAATGTTAGGGCAAGAGTATGGAGGTCTTTGGGCACAGGGGAGTCTGTGATTATAAAATTCAAAAAAATTCGGCAGAAAAAACCATGATGTTAACACATTGCTAGCTATTAGGAAGAAAACAGAGGCTGAGACAGGCTGTATGACATTTTTGCCATCAGGTAAAAGCCAAAGATCTGAAGGACATGTTTGTTCTCTCTGTGGTTTGCTTTCACATGCAATTGATGTGAAGACACAGGGCACAAGTGGCTTGCCCAGATGGCTGTGGCACTGCAGGGGATGGTGTAGGGACCCAGGGAGAGCCACCTCATTCCCATACAGAAAATATTTGATTTACTGGGGAAATTACAAAGGGTGCACACACAGCTCCTCCCCATCCCCAGGTGTGATGTTCAGTTTCCAGACACTTGTTTTCATAGGGCTTTGTGGCTCCTGGATTGGTCATGGATGGTCCAGCAGAGGACACAGAGGAGATCCAGCAATGATTTTGTGAATTCCCTTTTGCTCTCAGTCTACATTCATCTATTTTATTATTCTGTTTGCTCTTGAAGGTAGATCTAATTTCATTTAATTATGCAGTGGTCATAAAAGGGCAGGGCACAAGCCTTTGTTCTCAAATTAATTAACAAATCACACTGGTTTAAAAAATTATATACACTAAAGAACCTGGAGATGTTCAGTGCAAACCTGGAAAAGTCTCTGCCATTATACTATAGTGAAATAGCTTGCAGGAGGCTCAGTGGCGGGGAGCTGCTGTTTGTGCGCTGCAGACATCCCTCAGCTGCTTTCCTCCATCCAACCCCCTCTTCTCTCCCTTACAGGCAACATGGCTTAACCTGGAGGGCCTGCGTGTAAGTGGGCCTCTGAAGGCCATGGACTTCTCTGTTCAAGAAGGAGGGGGTCCACGCATCCTTCACCAGGTAATCAAGTATCTTGTGTTACCCACTCTGGTCAAAAACCCCATAGCCTGCACACAGACACCACACATGAAATGTTGTCTCTGTGCTGGTGGGAAGAAAAGTCCCCCAAGAGGGATTGAAATTAGTTTTTAATTCCTCTCTCTGGGAATTCAAGTGTCTTCATGGAAAGAGCTGGAGACAACCTCCTCTCAAACATATTTTTAAGAGGATATCCTAAGACAGGGATTAATAAAATCAGCATTCCTGGAGAATTTCTTTCGATGTAACTTGTGTCATCATTTTCCTTTGACTCTGAGGTTTTCCTCTCAAAGCCATAACCACAGAAGAACAGATCCAGCTCCCAGGCAAATGGAGGATGTGTGTAATTTTTTTTCCATTCCCATGCTCAGACAAAGCCTGACCTTAAGCAGACATTTGCTTTGGAAACAAACTGCAGTTGGGATTTCTTGCAGCATTCAGGAAATAATGTGAAAACGCCTCTGTTGAGGATCAGAAAAGAGCAGAGTTGTTTGAGCAGACTCTTGGAATATCATTCTCCCAGCCAAACACACTTGCAATAGATTTTAAAAGTCACAAAAGCGAGAAATTATTTTTATTATGGTGAAAACGCTGAAAAATTTACAATTTCCCCTCTTTTATTTTGCCACTGTAGTTCAAACTTGAGCCACCTGCTGTGAGTTTCAGAATATCTGGTGAAAAAGCTGGAATTATTGACATTGAGCCAAAGACAGGCATCCTGTATATCAATGGATCTCTGGACTGGGAGACCAAACAAGTGCACAGACTGCAGGTAAAAACTCAATGAAAAATAGGAAGGAAGAAGTATTCATGTTCATCCTCTTTTGGTAAACCTGATATTAAGAGAAATTTGTTGAAATTTTGAATCCTTGATTTTGCCTATTTTACAGGCAGGTTTTTTCGTTTTTAATATCAAGATTTGCTGGAAGACAAATGGTTTTCTAGCTCTCAAAGACTGAACATGAAAATACCCCTCAGAAGAGGAAGGCTATGTTGAGAAAATAAAAATTGTGATGCCAACACCAACCCTTTAACTCTCCTAATATGAGGAGAATACTTGACTGGAAGTAAAATCTAGCCTCATGAATGAACTTCTCTTGTTATCCTTGACGGCAGACAGGGTGAATTCCATGTCTAGAGTGGAAAAAAACCCTATTGTAATAATTTAGAAAGATTATAATTACATAGTGACAAACTGAGATTAGCTCAGTTGGTTAGAGCATGGTGCTAATAATGCCTGGGTTTGATCCCTGTATGGGC
The DNA here is from genome assembly GCA_013397315.1 of Donacobius atricapilla. Classification (NCBI taxonomy): domain Eukaryota; kingdom Metazoa; phylum Chordata; class Aves; order Passeriformes; family Mimidae; genus Donacobius; species Donacobius atricapilla. Next base: position 904,293 of record WBMY01008536.1, read on the forward strand.
CATTCACTTCAGGGTTGGACTTGATGATCCTTCCAACTTGGAATATTTTGTGACTGTGTGAAACAGTGTGAGTAAGAGACATTTATGCAGAGAGGCACAGAACTAACCTCTGTCAGATAACAGTGGGAAGCTGTTTGGCAGATGTTGGACTCTAAGAGAAGGAAAAGCTTTGTGTGCTTGTCCTGTTATTATACCCTTTTCATGAGGATCTCACTAGTGCAAACACTGTTGAGAATGGAGCTGTGGATAGGCAGTCTTTGGGTATCAGTATGGTCTTGTCCTCTTAAACCATGTCAAAAATGATGTCTTTTTCTGAGGCACTAGCAGCTGAGAAAGAGATGGTCATGAGAGGATCGGTATCTGAACAGATAAAGTACATGATGATTTTTTAGCCAGCCTTAGCAGTCTTTCTAAGGACCAGCACTTCAGGTTTCGTGGTTTTACATTATCAGCTCTAAAACACTCTTGAATTGGAATTAGAGAGGACAATTTTCTAGCCCCAGAAGTTAATAACCCTAAGCATGTGAATCATTTATAGAAAAGAAGTGATGACAGAATGAAGAAATTATGCTTGGTTAGACATAAATAATCGTGATTTCATCTATTATGTGCAAACAAAATGAAGTGTGACAGATATATATTTGGTGCTTTAAAATTAAAGAAGGCTGGAAAATAAGTCAAATTGTTTGGAAAAAAGTCATTAGAATTAAGAATTAATTTTTCTTTACTAACCCTTATATCAAACTATTTTTCTGATTTATATTTGTAACAGTATAAATGCTATATCATGTTGAATTTTCTCCTTGTTTGCTAGAAAGTATATATTGCTGTTTAAAGAAAAACATGAATTCTAAGCTGTGCAAAAATTCAAGTAGTCTGTTGCAAGTGGAAGTGAGAAATTGTGCTCTGAAAGGTGTCAGCAGAAGCAGGAGTGGAATTTTTTTTGTTGGCATTATATACTGAGGCAAATTTTTGTCAGGGAGCTGCAGTGACAACTTTGTCCTTGTATATGGAGCTACCCAGGGATGGCCCTCACCAGATTTGCATCACATTAAGAATGACCTGGCATCTGACAGCCTGACATTAATTTATGCTTTTTAGCTTATCTGTGTGAAAATATTTCTTTGCTGTTCCTTCTTTTTCAAATCAGGTGGAAAGTCTGGATGGAAGTGGAAACGTTGTTAAAGGTCCATATGCTGTAACAATATATGTGGAGGATATCAACGACAACCCACCAGAATTTGACCAGACAAGGTACTTTGGAGTAGTGAGGCAGAACTCTCGTCCAGGTAATTGCCACCATAATTAAATATTCTCATTTATAGGAAGGTAGGTAAACTAATCAGGACGGTAAAGTAATTGCTGTACAAGCTGGAAAAAAGATCAGTTTTTCTTCCCACAGAACTGTACAAAATAAAGATGAAAGCCTCTATAATATAATGAAAGGGCAAAGAGATGATCACCATGCCATCTGAAGGGATGAGTGCAGTCAGAAATATTTTTAGTACTTACACTTTGCAAGTATCACTTAGCAGGCAAATATTGCTTCTCCCTCCATTGCTCTGAAAAATAACCAAAAACCCCTTATGCTAGAAGGGGTTTAAAATTTGAAAGCTACCAAAGACTACACAGAAAGAGGATGCTAAGACTATCTGAATCTTTACAGATTAATGGAAGAAAGTGTCAGGGTAGATACGGGGTATGTGCTTACCATGACTGATGCTTCTCAGAACATGAGCTGAACCTTAACCTTTAGAAGAGAGTCTTAGATTATGGGTTGCAGTGATCCATATCAAGAGTCATGCAAGTATCAAAGAGCAGTTTGAGACTTACATCTTGGAAATGAAACAAAGGACTCATACAGCTGTTATTGCTGTGACTATGGACTCAAGAAGAAACTTTTGCTAAAGAATATGTATATAAACCTCCATGGGGTCCAAAAATCATTCTGAAACATATTACTGTATTCTTAACTGCATCCAAGTAAAAAAGATTTTGAATGTTGCACTGGTGCTCCAAAGGTAAAAGCTGAGTTACATTACTGTGTATTTTTTTCACTGTATGATTGTTCTTTTATTATATCTGTGTCACAAGCTGTACGCCACTTTTGCCAAGGTGCTTTGGGTTTAACTGATTTGTGTAAGAACTGCAAAGTGTCCTTAAGGAGAGATCCCAGTGAGCTGAATTCTGGGTTCAGGCACTCTTGTGTGACAGATAGCTGTCTGCTGATATAACTCTCTCTCATCTTCTTCATCAACTGGTCACCCCACCTACTGTGAACCTACTGAGCAGAGCTGGTGCAGGGTTGACCTGTGGGATGGCACACAGCAGTGTAACCTCTACATGTGGCTTCCTATGACAGATGAATCATGGAACAGTGGTAGCTCCTCATAAATTGCTTTCCTGGTTTGAGAGCTCTGCTTGAATGGATTATGTGCTGAGGTTCAGTCTCCTCTTTTACCACTGTTTCCTCTCTAATCCAAACAGGCAAACCCTTCATGTATGTCCAAGCCACTGACCGTGATGATCCTAAAACTCCCCATGCACAGCTGTCATACAGCATTCTCCATCATTTTCCCAACCCATATGAAGAAATGCTTTTCCAGATTGATAATGCAACTGGGGCAATCTCACCAAGCAGGACAGGTATGTAAAAAGATTCTTGTTTGCAAAGAGCAAGTATGAGTTCAGGAGTGTGCATAGGAACAAACCAACAAAACAACAGGTCTGATGCTGCATTCTGAATAAATGTAATCAGTGGGGCACGCTCCACTAAAGCCCTGGTTTTGGGGAACTTGGTTTTTGTCCCACCAAATTCAAGGGAAGCTAGCAGAAATGGAGATTGAGATCCAAAAGTACACTGACAAGAGAGATAAATACTCTGGCCTTCGGGACTACTGTGTCATTCTTGGAATCCATTCTCTGTCTTGAAATCTAGAAACCCAAAAGCAGTAACATGAAAAATGCAGAGAAAGCTCAGCTGGAAATGTGATCCTGACTAAATTGCAATGATTTAGAAACACTCATCTATTCTGCTGGGTTGAACAAGTGCCTAACTGGGGTGAGGGCTGTTCAGTGATGCATCTGCACAAAATGAGACCAAAGCAGAGAGGCCTCATATGATTCCATTCATGTGATGCTATGCTGCATCATTCAGAGAACCCAGAGGAAGTGGCTTGCTGAGGTTTGTCCCAAAGGACCTTCTGAGGGATAAGTCTGAAGCAGCTAAAGAACCATAGTGCATGTAGGAGGTAACAGGCAGATGAACAACCCCCACAGCCTCTGTGTTATTTCTCTTGACTCTTTGCTCTGTCTCTAGGTTCTTATTACTTGGATCCTCAAAAGCAGGACAACTTCATACTTGTTGTATCCGTGAAGGACATGGCAGGCAAGACAAATGCTTTCACCACCAGTGTTGATGTGATCATCATGGTGATGGAGAGCCTATGGAAAGCTCCCCCCACCATCCACATCAAAGAAAACTCAACCCAGGTCCACCCTGTCAACATCAGTAAGGTAGGGTCCTTGACCACACTCCCTGAACTTCTCCTTGAAACACAATTGTATCCTCACAACTAACTGTGAAGGTGTCCCTGGTGCATCTAACACCAGGATTTGCAGAAGGACTTTGACACCTCCTAGTTATTTTTTTAATATGGCATCTTTTGGAAATGATTGTTAGTGGAGGTCTCATTGACTTTTTGTTAGCATGAAAGTTAATAGTTTGAAGGTGACTGAGATACAGTCAATACAAACACTAGAGTGACTGGACTTTGCCTTTTAGTTTGGGAACAAAATCCCAAGTCGTGTCCTCCAGGCTTTGAGCAAACCAAGAGTTTTTTGGAGCTTATTTTGAGGTTTGCTTCTTCCACCTGCAGAAAAGCAGGGGGAGGGACCAGCTCCACAACAGCCCTGCTGTGGGCCGTCCCCCATATTCAGGGACACCTGCAGTGACCAGTTTTGTATCATGCAGCACAACTGCTACACCAAAAGTACCTAGAAAGGACTGAAACACTCTCCTTCACATCCTGCATTGTCACAGCGTTCCTCTTTTCACAGTTCAAGCACAAAATGTTTGCTGATAACTGCAGACCAATAGCAGTGTATACATCAGTACATATTAACTACAGGCCAATAGCCTTTCAAAAATATTTGACTTTGAAAAATGCCTTGGCAATGACACCCCCAATGCTGTCATCCCCTAAATATGGCAGGATTCCATGGATCCTGTTCACAAGAGCAACTGGCTTGGTGCTATTCCCACTGGTCTCAGTGACAGCCCAAGGACGTCCAGAATGAAAACAGGTGGAAGGAAGATTAACATGTAAGGGTTCACCCATTTGGGCGTCACTTGTATATAAATCTCATGTGGTAGCCAATGGCATGCTGATTCTGCCTGGGGGAAAATGAAATGCAGTTGCTGCTATATAGAACATAAATGTTAACTCCGACTCCATTAATTTGCCAGTCTGTGTACTTAATTTCATTTTAAATGTGTGGCACCCCAGAAAAGAGCCTTCAGTGTAAAGAGTGTGCATGCACCTATTTACAGATAGTACCAGGTATTTATTTTCAAAGAATCACAGAATCATAGAATATGCTGTATTGAAAGAGACCCATCAGGATCATCGAGTCCAACTCCTGGCCCTGGCCAGGACCCGCCAAGAGTCACACCATGTGCCTTAGAGCATTGTCCAAATGTTTCCTGAACTAGTGAAGGCTTGGTGCTGTGACCACCTCCCAGGGGAGCCTGTTTCAGTGCCCAGCAACCCTCTGTGTGAAAAACCTTTATTCATGTCTTTCTGCAGGGCCTTTCTGTCCTGGTGGGAGTTGATAGCTCCTCCTAATTGAGTTTTGTTTTGTTGTTCCACTTCTCTGAATTAGATAAAACAAAACAACAGGCAGGAATAGAGAGTGTAAGGAGTCAGAAATAATTAGTATCAAGATATCCAAATGCAAATAATGCTTTTCTTTTTCTCATAATCACTATTTATCTCCATATCACATAACCCTTTTACAAAAAGATAAGTGTTGTAGCCCAGCTGGACAGATGGAAAAACTGTGGTAAAGTGGCTTCACCACACAATTCAGAGAGCAGAGGTGGATTATCGGTCTGATTTTCTGCAGTTGATCGCAACAGCCTGCCAAACTGTTCATTCTCTGGTTTATGTAGCTAACAGGAATGTGATTGTTTCTGTTTGTGGTGCAGAAATGATCCCTGTTAAATCTTAGTCTACACTTCTGACTTCCTATCCTGACTTAAATTTTGGGATTTTTTTTTAGGTGCAGTCAAATGAACCAGGTGTAATTTATGAAATTTTTGAAAAAGAAAAGCTGCCAAGGCTCCCATTTTCCGTCAGTGAGAATGGGGATATTTATGTGACTGAACCATTGGACAGGGAAGAAAAGGATACTGTAAGTAAACACATAAAACTTCACTGGTGGAAGAGATCACAGCAGGAAGCTGATTATTGGTGTGGGAGTAAATATGAGAAAGCTCAATAGAAAGGAAGGGGGACAGGGAAGAGGAAAATATGGAAATGATGTGAAATATACGTGAAAGTTCATCCACCTACTATGCTGTAAACAGTCTTTGGGTTCTTACCCTAGAGTGGGTCTGGCGGTAGCAATCACCGCCCACAGCATATGTACAATGAACAGCATGGACCACCTATGGCAGGGCTGTAGGTGCACAAGCAAGAGGTAGGTGGTGGGAAGTGTGGAGTGCAGGAGATCTGGAGGTTTCAGATCTACTTCAGACCTTGGGGACCACAGATTTTAAAATCTTTTGAGAACTCTGGCCTCAGAACCTAAGGGGTGATGGAAGAGTTCTAATTTAAACAGAGAGGAAATACTGAACAAACTCATGAGAGGATATTTCATATTCCCATAGTTACATACTAAAATGCAAAATATTGTCACAGTGGACATTCAAACCATCTAATTGTTATATTTTTGTTGCAGTATACATTCTTTGTGGTGTCGAAAGATAACAAGGGAGAACTGGTGGACAAGCCTTTGCAAATTCACATTATTGTGGATGACATCAATGACAATCCCCCTGTGTGCCAGCAGGAGCTCACTGTAGTTGAAGTTCAAGAAAATGAAATGGGAGGTAAGAAAAGAGCTTCAGTTAATTTATATACTTCATCACAGTCCTTTTGTTTCCAGCTGTGTGTGGATGAAGCTAGAAATTCTGATCCCAAAGACTGAAATGTGGCTATCCCAGGGAAATATTTTCCTGTGCAAATAGCCCTCCTGTTTTCCCTTCAATAATTCTAGTGGGAAGTATTTAAAGAACCTGGGAAGGACACACTCAAAAAACCTACTTTAAAAATGCTATTTTATTTAAAATATAAAACTGCATTTTCCCACAACCACAGATTTAGATAACTGCTTAGACTGTGTAAAGAAAAATGCCTCTTTTGTTACCAATACAAGAAATACTGTTCTTAAAGTGTGAGCCCATTTTCCCTCATCCAGTTGCTCCTCCAGCATAATGCCTTTGACTTCAATGGACCACTACCAAAATCTGTCCAGTGTCGGGACATCAGTTATTTGGTTTCAGGACTGAGGATTCTGCTGTTACAATCTTGGTACCCTGACTCCAAACCAGTATGTTGGAATGCTAAAGGAAAAACTCCCAGAAGTTAAATAATTGTGTCCATTGAAGTGTTTTCCATGCAGTTTTATTTTTACTGACCCTCTACTCTTTGCACTGGTGTCACTATTGTCACACTGCACCTCTGTGGAGAAAGGGGACCACTGCCTTATCTGTCTGACTCTACTCTGCTACAGGAAGTAATATTGGCACTGTGTTTGCTACGGACATGGATAAGAAGGACACCCTTAACTCTCGTCTGCAGTTCCAAATCCAAAGTCAGGAACCTGAATTTCCCTTAAAGAATCTCTTCTATATCCAGCAAGACACTGGGACTTTGCACTTAACTGGCCGTCCCTTAAGCAAGCGTGATTCAGCCAAGTACTCCTTGAAGGTCCTGGTGACAGATTCAAGTATGTAATAATGCCTGCTGTTATACATTGGAATAACTCTGTTCACACTGGCATGACTTGTGTTCAGTGTGTAAGGGATGTGGGGAGACAAGGAGGTTTTGCTGAACAGGCAGTGGCACTGAGAGCTGTCTTGCTCTGGCATGGTACTTTCCCTGTTCTAGAAATGCAGGGAGATTAATCATGATTCATAATGCAAGCATGGAAGGGAACCTGCTCTAGGACAGAGTGTGGCTAAATTGGGAAGCTTGTTAACAAGTACTTCAGTAAGAGATTTCCTTCCACAGGAGGAAAAAATGAAGAGATCATGATTGTGGTTTTCCCCCAGATCTTTCAAGGAGACTTAAGTGAAAAAAAAAATAAAGAAATTAAACACAGCTGCTCAGACAGTCCAGACAATTTTTTAAAACATTAAGAGAAAATTTAGCCAAAATTAAACTTCAAAAATAATCTTGTCCCTTATGTAAATTGCCAGAAGTCCTTTGTGATTCACTGAATGGAAAAGAAATCAAACTCCATACCAAAGCTTACAGCTTTGTGCTGGAGTCCGTACAGTCAGGCAAAACTTGTGCATGAAGGAACTGGCATGTAAAGAAAGCAGTGTGACATGTCTGTAAATGAAATTACATCATTTTGGCAGATGATGTAATTCCATCTTCCAAAGGGAGAAGCTGGTGATTTGTTTTGTATGCTTATTCCATCCCAACAATGTTGTTCAGAATTTTCCTTAACTTTCAGCTCATGAAGTATGCTCATAAAACACTGAAATCCATCTATATATGGATATACTATGCTTTTAAAATCACAATCTGCCATTGCTAGGGGTGCTTCTGATCAGGTAGTGATTAGATGTACATGGATCTGAAGTTTTTCCGGCTAAAACAAAACTGAGGGTGCTGTCTGATGACCAAGAGGGCAAGGGAGCATTCACAGTCCAGGTCTTACTTTTTGACACAGAAAAGTTATACTGAGATGGCTAACACAATTCATAGCTATCATCATCCTGGTAAACAGATTTGGTTTTAAAAATTGAGGGAAAGGAAACAGGATGGGACAGTGCTGAAGAAATTGGGAAGATCAATGGTAAGATAGAGAGTAAGGTTGTCGTTGACCAAGAGATATCTGAGATAAGTGCTTCTCTCAACTTAGTGCTTAGATTGGGCAATCTGGCACTGCTCACTTTTCCTCACAGTGAACCCTTCTGGAGAAAATTCATTCAGCAGAAAGGCTCGTGTGACATTGTCTCTTTCCATGCAGAATTTGAAACAATCTGTAATGTGGAAGTACATGTCATCGACATCAATGATCAAATTCCCATCTTTGAAAAATCAGATGTGAGTATTTTTAAAACCAATACATGTGAGTATTTTGGATGTTCCAATAACTTTTGACAAGTGTTTGAGCATGAATGTCAGTGGGAAACTAGCCATTAACAAAACAAGTAACAGTGTAACCCACTAGTGAAAATGAAGGCAAAATATTGCTGCAAGTCTGCGTATAAGCTCTATCTAGACAGTGAGCAATGGGACAGACTAACAGCTAATTATAGCTAATTATGATATTTAAGGTAATATGCTCAGTGGAAAATTATGTGTGCAGAAAGAAATTATTCTATTAAAGCAGTTTATTCCAGAAATGCAAGTTCTGAAGGGAAAAGGGGAAGAAAAGGCTCTAAAATTAATCAAACAGTTAAATGGAAAAAAGCTGGCATCTCCCAAGTACCTTTCCAAACACAGCACTAGTGTACCCAAAACAGCCAGAAGGTGAATGGGAATCAAAAGCCCTCTGTGGTTTGGCCAGAAACAGTGGTCCAGTGATCCATGCCCAGACACATACCTGATTCCAGGATGGGTGTCAGGCTTGTCAGGCTCTTGTCTTTTCTCTGATGGAGTCACTGGCATCTGGAAGAGACCTGCAGACATTTTGTGACTTCTGCCTGATGGCCCAAGCCTCCTGCCAGACACTGGAGTGGAAATACTTACACAGAGGCGTCCCAGCTACCACCATTCCTGCAGGCCATGTAGGTGGTGGGCTCAGGAGAGCTGTCTGGCCTGTCAGGCATAGTTGTCCTTCCAGGGAAGCTGTGTTGGTTTTTGGGCCTTGCAGACTGCATTGGTCAGCTCTCTGTTGATGGCAATGGCAGCACAGCATGGCAGGTTTTACACCATCTCACCTCAAGGTCTCAGTCCAGGACCTGGTCTCAAGGTGAGGCTTCTGGGCAAGGGCGCACATTAAAGAGTCAGAAGAGCTAGGATGCCAATGTGGCAACAGCCTATGGTGCACGAAACAATCAAATATTTGACAGTGAGTGGCTAGGATGCTCACAGGGTACAGAGAGGTACTATTCTTGCTGTGTGACCATGGGCTGGTTTTGACAGAGGAGATAAAGATCTGGGACTGGTGCTGAACTAGTGGCACTGACATAGATCCCATCATGTACAATAAATGTGTGGCTAAAAAGCTTCCCTCCTTCATGTGGCTGCTGCAGGTTAAAATACATCCATGCATGTGAGTCGCAAGCTTGTGGTTGTGCTCAAGTTTTTATCCACAAGTGGTGCTTGGTATGTCATGTTTCACTGACACCTCTCTCTCTTTAGTATGACAATGTGACTGTGGCAGAAAATATCCCAATAGGAACTGTGATATTAGAAATTCAAGCTACTGATGGAGATGAGCCTGACACAGGGAGCTCCCTCGTCATTTACCAAGTGAAGGAAGGCGATCCAAACAACACATTCATCATAGAGACAGACTCTGAAACAAACCGAGGGTTCATCAAGATTAACAAGGTGAATAGATGGATTTTATTTTTCTCCTTTAATATTACTTATTTGTCTTACACAGTTACTGCCCTGGTAATGATTTGTGGGGAGGCTGTTTACTGGTGGTGGGTGGGGACACACTAAGCATGGTGCAGACTGCAGGAGGCTCCACTTTTGGACTCAGGCTCTGTGCTTGGGCAGTGCTCACACACACCTCTTCTGCCTTTGCTGTGCCCTCACCACCTGTCACCACCAGCAGCTCCCTCCACTGGCTCTGCTGGTGGCTGCTTCTCCAGAGGAGCAGGTTCTGGCCAATGAAGTAGGCCTTCATGCACCATAAATACAAAAAGATGACATTTTTTGAGTGATTTTGCAGCAGCATTTCTGGACAAGAACAAGCCAGCTAATGCTTCCATGGGCTGTGGTGGCAGTGGTGGGCTGTGATGGGGCAGATTCTCCTCCCTGCAGTGGCTCTGCCCATTAGTGGCCTTTGCAAAGCAAAGTGCAAGTGCAGCCAGCATGTCTTAGTGTCAGCATGGAGAAACTGTTCCTGATGAGAGAAACATTAACTGTGACCAAGCCAAGGACAGCGTGTGCTGTAGTAGGTGATAGAGCCCATATGCTGATTGCTGGAGACAGGAACATAAGGAACACTTTTTGCTGCATCCATGAATTTCAATAGCAAAATTGCTCCCCCTTTGAAATTACCCTTCTCGAAGGTGCTTGGACTATGGGTCCAGAAAACCTATCACTCATTTTCCAAGGGGTACCGTGTTGTGTGCATCCAGCTCGTGTGCTGCCACCAGCCCAAGTGCAGGCAGAGGCAGAGTTTGGGGGACCATCTTCAGGATCAGCCTCAGGCTCATTTTTTTCCCAAGGAGGCAGTTGTGAGAAACTCTGTGGTGTAACAACCCTTGCATGACTTTTGGCACCCGAAGGTCATTTGAGGCCTTCTCATACAGAGCTATAAATACTATTTCTGTAAACAGGATATTGCTATTAAACTTAGTCAGGCAGGTGGCAACCTTATTAGAAAATGCAGTTGCTGAGGAGGCCTCTAAACAGACATATGGTTTCATTTAAATTGACCATTCCCAGTATCATTTTCTCCTGCAGCTCTCCTTTATTTTGCTTGTATTTGGGATGCAATCTCCTCCTTGAGAAGAGGGGCACCTTTTAGTTTCTCCTTGGAGCTCCCTCCAGCAGCAGAACCATTGCTTCAAGAACCCCTTTTTTTTTTTTTTAATTCATCCAGGCTCTTGATTTTGAAACAATGCCTGTGTACAACCTGATTATCAACGCCACAAACCCTGAACCGCTGGTGCCAAGCGTGCAGTACAACTCAAGCTCTCTTGCCATGTTTAAAGTTTTTTTAACAAATGTGGATGAGCCACCCGTTTTCCTGCATCCAGTTTACAAAACAGAAGTGTCTGAAGACATTCCTGTCAATACCTTGGTCATGACGGTGGAGGCCTATGATCCTGAAGGGGATTCTGTACGGTAAAAAAGAGTGACTGTGATTAATTAATTGAATTATGGGTTTCAAAAATTGTTCTAAAGGAGGTGTAAGGAAAATATATACAAGGCTTGGCATGTGGAAAAATACTGTTTTTACTGAAGGCTTATCTCCTAGTAGAAGGTGGGTGTGTGGTGGGGTGTGGGCCAGTGACCCACCTGCTGCAGACCGCTGCGTAGTGCTTTTCTGACCAGATTTCTCTCTGTGCTGTGACAAACATCAGCCTTGAAACACAAAACCACAAGGGAAGCAGGCTAATTTATATCTTCAGGAAAAAGGTAGAGCTGGACTGAGAATTAAAAGGTTCCATGTCCATAATGCCTTTATCAAAAAAATGAAGCATATACTGTGTACCCCGGAACCTGTAGGAGAGTAGCTGCTTTTCCTGTCACGCAGGAAACCACCAAAATGCACAACCTCAAGTCTACAATTTTCTTTCCTAGCTGTCAGAGATGACACACCCCTTTCTATTGTGGATGCAACACTCTGTGCAAGACAACTCCTGCGCTGTGTTGCAAGGTGTAAATGTACCTTACAGAGTAGAGGCAGACAGAAGAATTATTTGTGACTTTTGCTTAACAATTCCCCAATGGAATGCTGAACAGATCAACTCAAAAGAAATAGGCCTTGAAATTTAACTAACATTCATCAAAACACCGTGGTTAATAGAGTTGCATAATATGACTCTTAAGCCTCCTGTGGATTCTTATTCCCAGAGATTTCTCATCTGGCTTTTTACTTGCCCCTGACTTTTGGGAACTTATCATGTTTGGCCTTCTGTCAAATTAGTTTGGAAGTGAGCCACATAGTCCAGAAGCTCTGGGGGATGATGACAGAGACACATGACAGGAATTCAGATATACATAAACCATGTTTCTACTAAAAATAGGTTAAAGGGCATAAAACAAAAAGTATAAAAAGTAGAAGATGTATAAGCATGCTGTTTCTACTGTAAAGGGTACTGAAAGAACAAAAACATTGAATGAGAAGGTCGAGTCACTTCTACTCAAGCAAGTGCCTGTGCTTTAACTGGGTCATATGTTCATGGTTAAATTCGTATAGGTAAATACCCAGGGACCTTGGCAATTTTTTAAACAATGATATAAATGCAATTATGTGGTGATGCTTAAAGCACTCTCTGTTCCAAGGCTGCCCCAATGGTAGTTACAGGCTGCTCCATACCAGCAGAAAATAACCACCGTAGTTCACCTTGGGGCCCTGGTTCCTTCTCAATCCACAATAGGGTGCCTGGCTGCAATGGCCCCTCTTTCCCCCAGCCTTTGCCTTGTGTCCCCACCAAAATCAAGCTGTGGGAGATGTGATGGGGTGACACGGAATGGAGTTTGGACAAATCACACTTCTGGACTAAAAGCTTAGTGCTATCCCAGGTTCCCCATTTAGAAGGAAAGTGGAATTGCAAGTACACAGAATGCAGTAGTGATGGCATTTCCGTAGTTCTGCTCTTACTCTTATTCTGGATGATTTTGGCCTCTCTTCCTCTGTCTGTGTCTCCTGGTTGGCTGTAGTATTGTAGTACTGTGACTTTTCCAAGAACCCTCTCTTTGAGTACAACTGTAATCAAGCTTCTTACATAAAATCAACAAAGAAGCATTTGCTTTGTTGGAATCTTTTCCCAACTTGGAACAGTATATGTGATTTTTTTTTTCCCCTATCTCTTTCCAAAGATACTCCTTGGAAGGTGACGTGAGACAATGGCTGAGAATTGACTCAGCCACTGGGCAGGTATACACTGCTTCCCCTTTGGATCGAGAAAAAGAAGAAATATACTCTGTAGAGGTTGTTGTATCAGAGCTAAGTAAGTGATGAAACAACTAAATATGCACACAGAGGAATCTCCTGTCCTTACTCTTTTATGAGGAATTATACCGATCCTGACTAAACCCATGAAAAGTATTGGAACATGTAATCTCAGATATACATCCTGTGGTGTATCCTTAGAAGAATATATTTCTTAAGAATTTAAATTTCTTGCAGAAATCTTGATGCTGTAGATAACAAAGATTAAAATAGCTTTCAAGAAGTTGGGTATGGTCTTATACTTGCTTGAACTACATGGCATATAGTGAAGATTCAAATTTTTTTCACTGTTTTCGGTATTAATATTTTCTGCCACTTTTTTTCTCTACAGCTATTAAGATTTTAGTCTTTCTCCTAAGTATGGTTAGGCATCCTGAAAATATGCCTGGAGGGTAGTTTGTCACCTTCTACAGAATTTCATTTTATTATTATTAAAAGTAATATTCTATCAAGTCTGAAATATATTAGGACTTCGAGTTCCAGTCATTAAAATCTTTCAATTTTGGCTTGCATTTCCTGTATATAGAAGAGGAGTGGGAAACTCAAGGCATTTCATGCTTAAGAGTGCTCCAAAGAGCACTGTCACAAGAGTCACTTTGGATGTGACTGCTTACCAGACATGGTGGATATGACAGATTACTAGATATGATCTGCCTCCTTTCCCTTGCTTGTGTTCTGTAGTTAGCAAGAGCTGGTGGTAAATAAACCATGCTCATCAAAAAGTAGTGGCAGCTACCACATATCCCTCAGGACCTCCTAAGACCTTTCTGCAACCTTCAGTTGCAACTTTCTGCACCACTGCCTCTCACTGCCTATCTGATGGTGTACCTCTGTGATAGCTGCAAATGCAACAGCCCAGAGTGTGAATCCAAGATGTGCATGTAACTTTGCATTCTGTTAAACCTGACAGATAATGCAGCTCAGAAATCCAAAGCGTTCTTGGTTCTACAATTACGTGATGTGAATGACAACCCTCCACAAATAGCTATGGATTATCCTACTTTCTTCTGCTACCCTGTCAGTGGAGGAGAGAGAACTTTTATTCAAGCTACTGATGCTGATGAACAGTTGTTTTATTCAAAATTTACTTTTTCCCTTGCGGATGAGATGAATGCAAGAAATAATTGGGAAATCTCAAAATTTAATGGTAAGCTAATACAGCCATTCTTACAATTATATAGGACTCTGTGCTCTGGTGAATATGAAGAATTATAGAATTCCATTTCACTCTTATTATTGCATAACCAGTATTCCATGTAGAAAAAAATTGGCTTGTTGAGAACACCAAAGTCACTAATTATTTTTTGCAAGAGATAAAGCCTAATATGTTACAGGCTACAATTTCATGAGAATTTTTGAGAGAAGAAGCATGTAAGTATGAAATATATGTGTATTTAACAAACATAAATCACTGCTGAAAAAGAAATAGAGCAGTTTGCAATCTGTACATTTCTGACATTTCATGTGCAAAAGGAAGTCCTGCCTCACAAAGTGAATGGAGCTTTTTGAAGGGGACAGTAAGCACATGAATAAATGCTTGGCTGATAGAGCCTGTCGGAATTAATAAAACATGTTTGATGAATTGTCCCACTAGAGAAAGCTGGGTTGCCACAAATTTAAAGTTATGAAAGAATAAATAATAATTTAAAATTCAGGACTTGAAGTAAACAGTCAGCTCTTGCAGTGAAGGGGGTTCATGTGTGGTTTTCCAAAGGTTTTTTGCTGGGATCTGCATAACACAATACATATGGGTGTGCAATGAGGAGGCAAAATTTACTCACTATACAAAATTATTTGAGTAGGAACCAAGCTTGAAGAATTTCAGAACATTCTTCCAAGACTGAGTTGGTTGATCAATAAAATTCACAGGTGCCAGTGAACCCTGGACTCACAAATTCACTTTTGAAATCATGGGTGCTGAGCTGGCTGTTGTGAGTCAGGAAGGAGACCTGTAAGAAACTCCATGGAAATGTGAGATCAATTTATCAGCAGTATTCAGAAAAACAGATCAAATATTGAATATTATCAAGAAACAACCAGAGAAGTCCCTGAGTTGAAAATGTTTAAAGGGTGAAGAGGGCATTAGGAGAAAATAAAATATATGCTTGCTTTTTCATTGTAATCGCCATTTATTCTAGAGACAAGATACTTATATCAACAGATCTTTGATGTGATCCAAATAGCTATTATGACCTTTTCCAGTTTTTAAAGAGTCTTAGATGTGTAAGTTCATTAGAAGGATGTTTTGGCCTACATTTCCTTGGGAACAATTTAATCTGGTTGTGGTCTCTATGAGTATAGGTGACTATTCCTGGTCTAGATGGGATGCTGTCAGTGTAGCACTACCTGAGATCCGATTTGGCCTGATGTAGAAACTAGGAAGGAGATTTTATAGCCATGTTATGCTGAAGGCTAGACTAGGCTTCTAGGTATTCCATTTTTACTTAATGTCTGCAAACCAATGAGATCTTGGAAGACATAGAGGAAAACAGGGATTACTACCATGTGCAAAGCAGCCTGAAAAAAGAGAACACTTGCAGCTGATATAAATATTGAACTAACTCTCTTTCTAGTGCTGACATGAATGTCTCATTTCCTCCTTACAGCTACTCATGCTTACCTGTCCCCAAAACATGCTAACTTTGAAGAGAAGACGTATGATGTTCCAATAATACTTAATGACAATGGAAACCCGCCTTTGGAAAACAAAGTGAATCTTAAAGGTATTCTATGCACAGAACTATTAGCTTCAAGACAGCAGTTACATTTATAAATAACCAAATGTGACTATTGAACTTCTTATTAACCTCATGGCATTTCCTTTTGCAGTAAGCATCTGCAAGTGTTCCAGTGAAAATTCATGTTTAATTGAGATAGACCGTGAGCACTCCTGGCCAACCCCTGGGCAGGCAATTGGGATTCTACTTGGGGTCCTGATTATCATTGGTAAGTCACTTCTTGGTTGGTTTGAAGACTGATCTCTGAAATATGATGGTGCTGCTGCATTTCTGACACTAATACACTTGTTGGGTGAAGATTTGTCATGCATGTTGCAAAATGAGTGAAAGAGGGAAGATCCCATGATTGTGTATCATGATGGCTGCAAACTTCTAAGTTTTTGGTTTTAAGAAAAATATCCAATGGCACAACAGCCAGCTAGGACAGAAAGAACTGCTGAACTTGTAGCATATTGTCATTTCATTGCTACTTATTGCCCTTTGCCTGTCAGGGAGGGGATTTGAGCTTTGTCTTGGGCATCCAGATTATAGTAAAAATAGTGAACCTTCCTACTTATGATACCTGTACCTATAGTTATTTCAGTCACCTATTTCAGCTTTGCAGGTTTACATCTTTCATTTTCATTCTAACACTGATAAAGAGGAAATAAATTTATATGTAGTGGTTTCACATTTGCTGAATTTGTTTTGTGAAATGTAGTGTGGTGGTCTATCTTTCTACTGTGGAATAGGATTAGAAGAAAGGCAAAACAGGCTCAACTTAAAGATAGAAACAGTTAGATTTATTAACACACACAAAAGGGCGAACAAAAAAACCCAACCATGTAACCTTTTTAAAAGCACTCCCCTCCTCCTTACCAACAATCTACTTTTCTACGAAACAATGTAAAGAGACAGAACATCAGAACTCTTAAGTCAGTAGCGCTTATAAAAGTAGTCTTTCATTCAGTCTTTTGAGAGAGACAAGTCCCTCCTGATTCTTCTAGTAACTTTCCACAAGAGAGACAGTCTGTTTGTGGCTTTCAGTTCCCACAAAAGCAGCCTGCCCGAGAATCTGCATTTGTGAGCTTCCCAACTGTAGCATTTCCCATGGCTACATATGGGACGTGGACTTACACATGGGGTTTCACCTTTTAAAGATTCACAGCTCCACAACAAAGGACTTCTCATTCTTCACTGGTGACAAGGCTTAAAAACATTACAGTTTCTAATTCAATAGCCACTCAGTAAAATCAGAGATTGTAGTTCTAATTAAATATCCACTCAGTAAAATCAAACACCTTTGCTTGAATCCAGAAAATTGTCTTCCCATTCTTAGTCCACGATTTAAAGGAATATTACAGTCTGTTACCATAAATTAAGGAGATTTACAGCCTAGAGCTAAGGCAACTTGTCATCTTTTCCACTTAAGAGATCACCCTTTCTTTACTGACTTTGATATCTTCATGTTATCCCTTTGCATACCTCCAATATGGCCTTTCCTCTCTCTTTGAGAAGGGTTAGAGTTTTAAAAAGTCTCAGTCTGTGTTAGGAAAGAGTTAACATTTCCTGCTTGGGCCTGCAGACGGCCNTATATATATATTTATATTTATATAGAAAATAAAAGAGGGACTGCATTTCAAGACAAAGATGACAAATCCCTGCTCAGAGGGAGGAGGGCTGAAATAGACACTTTGCCATCTAGTCAGATCCTAGAGGAAATGTTTTCCTTTGGGAGGAGGCCTCTGAGCCCCAAGGCATCTGATCCTGCCCAGCAGTGCCTTGGGACCATGTGCTTGGTCCCATGCTGTATGGTCCTTCCTCAAAGCTGTTTGCTTCTGGTCAAGAGGTAAAGCCCTGTGGATATTACAGTGAAGTGTCATGGCCCTTGCTGGAACATCTTTTCAAAAAGTTTACTCTCCCCTTTGCAGACAAACACTCTCTGTTTTTCAGGTGCCATTTTAGCAGGTGTGTTTTGCCACATGAAACACAAAGAGAAAAATGAAAAGAGCCATCCCAAAGATGCAAAAGATAATGCTGAGCTCGACAGATTGGCTTAATGACTGTTTCATCAAGAGACAAAACCATCCTTTGGACTGGGAAGCAATGAACTGTGAAGCTTCCAAAGCCCAGAAGTGTGCTATCACAAACAGGGTAAAAACATGCAAAAGTAGACTCCCAGGGGTTTGGCCTCACTTTTGTATGTAATACTATTTAGTCACAAAACATGAAACATAAAAAACTTTCAGCAGCACCCATTAATAAACACATAAGCTTTGACTGAAGTGCTAACTCATGACAACACCAGATGCTGAGCTCCTTCAGGGATCTATACATGGGACCAGTCTTCTTCATCTGACAACTGAAGTAAATATGGACTTTACAGAGGACTACATTTTATCAACCTACACATATTCATCTCTTTCCAACTCAGTAAGTCACTGAAGACCAGATTGGAGAATAAAGTCCTACATTTGAAGATACTCCATGAAGTTGTAGGGATCTCTATGACTCTCAGCAAAGGAGATCCCAAACTTATTGCAATCTGTAATCTGCTCTGGGTCACACCTGCTTACATTATGCTGAATTTGTACTATCAATGTGACATTCCATTTTTTTTTTTAATATCCCACTGAGTAAAACCAGTTTGTGAAGCACCATGGCCTTTCATTACTGTTTCTAAGTTAAAAAACCCTATACCAAGTCACGTGGATAATATGCTGGTTTGTCATACTGCTGCAAATATTTCTCTTGCCCCCTACACCTAAGATAAGAATAAAAATGTTCTTTAAAGACTTTAGTCCCTGTTTACTTTATAACATAAATAAAAAAATGAGAGTGTGCATGAGAGAAAACTATTGCTACTTGGTTCTCTATTGTGTTTAACCCTTAATTTCACATAATACAGATTAAAAATGGCTCTTAGGCCAGAGTGATATGTGTCCAGCAAATTCAAGATGCAATGATTGCTGGAGCCACTTCTATCCTAGTTACAGTAAAATGCATTCAAACCCAGGGTGACACAGAGGAAAAAAGCCTTTCCCCTGACAGCATGCCTATAGAAGGGCATTTTTGGTGACAGTTTGAGGAAGGCTTTTCCTTTAAGCTATAAATAAAAGTTGACAAATACTGTGTTAAACCAAAAAGACAATATACTTTTGAAAACATTCAAGAAAAGGTCATATGGAAAAGAGTATATTTGTTTACCCAGGACTTTTTAATGGCTTTTGCATGCAGCACAGAACTAGAAAGAAAAGAACATTTTTTTGGTAACATTGCATTTATAATAGGTTTTCCTAGAATGCTGCCAGCAAAAACTTTGCTTTTGGGCTTCAGCAGCACAACCCAATTGTTGTACCTCTTGCCCCAGCTTCCCCAGCTGTTGGAGCTCTGTTATTTGCTGGGGGGCTCACTGCTGGAATGTATTTATTTTATGATGGGAATGTAATCCATTATATTTGGAAAGTATGACATTCAGTTACGTCAGTGTGTCCAGGGATTAAGATTAGTATATTGTTTTATAAATAAAGGAGACAAAGTTCAGCAGTCGTTGTACTTGCGTATACCAAGACAGCTTTATCTGAAGATGAGGAAAATGTGCAGAAGTTCCCCTTTGCTCTATCTCCCTGACCTCTCTTTGTGTTTGCTAAGTTTACTCAGGTGCATCTCCTATTTTGAACAATTTCTTTTCTGGAGAAGGGTCAAAAAATTTATTCCTCATTCAGGACTGGTTTGACAGCAAGACCTTGTCCCTGTCCCCAGCCTAACATTGCCTCTGTTTCTTGTGTCTCATGGGATGATTCACTGCACCCTCTCCCACCTGCTCACAGACTGGTGGAAAGCATGGCTCCTCAGACAAGCAAAAAGTTCCCCCTCCTCAGGGTCTTAAACACATTTTCAGTCTTGAAGACTCAGTGCATTGGGAATCAGCCCTCCTGCAGGCATTTACTAAATGTTGTTCACATGTGGTAGGAGAGTCTGCAGGAAACCCCCTTGGGGTGTTCCTTCTCTGGCATCTGCCCTGGGGTGACATCCGCAGGGGCTGAGCACACCTGCTGCTGCAATGGCCCCTTGACAGCTCACACCTCTGCCTGCATCAGAGCTCAGGCAGGGCCTGCAGCACCCTGACTGCCTCACCCCACCTCTGCCCCCTTCCTCAGCCCACTTCCAAAGGCCCCCTGTGCTCAAGGGACTTGGGATGTTCGTGCTTGCATGGCCATACCCAAGCAGTGCAGCTGCTGGCTAACCTCTACCTGGGCAACCACTGCTTCTTAGTGCTTCTTGTACTATTCAAACTTAAACAAAATTAAAAAAAAAAAAGAAAAAAAGAAAAAAGAAAAAAGAAAAAAGAAAAAAGAAAAAAGAAAAAAGAAAAAAGAAAAAAGAAAAAAGAAAAAAAGAAAGAAAAAAAGAAAAAAGGAACAAACCTCATTTCCAACCCTGACACAAATATTCTAATTTTTTTTCACCCTCCTTGTGCCTGTCTGCCAGGACTTCTCCCCCAGCCCTCCAGGGTTTATTTAAGACAGTCCTGCTCTGTCTCCTTTATTGGTTCAGTCTTTATTGGGAGCCAGACAAAAGTTCTCACCCAGCCTTAAATCTCTCCCTGTGGCAGACTGCTGCCCCCGGCCTCCTTTCCAGAGGACAAATTCTGTTTTCTTTGGGTCTCTGGAGAGGAAAAGAAGCAATACATATTATTATTCCTTCCCACCATGCTTCCCACCAGCTCCAGCTAGTTCCCAGGTCCCTGCAGGAGTGGAAGACGTTTGGACATTTTGCCCCTGTATGTTACACTTTTGCTCCAAGTTCAAGACTGGGCACTTCTTTTTGAGCTCCTCAAAATCTGACAATGTCTGTTAGTCACTGCATCCTCCAAAGCTGTTTCATGGACACTTACTGGTAATAACTGACAACACATAAACTGCACTTTACAAACAACATTGCAAAGCTACAGACAGCATTGAAACAAGAATTTTCTACAGACTTCCCCCCAAAAATAGTTCTCTCAAGTTGGCCACATTATTACTTTTTTACCTTGGTAATATTGCCTTCTATTAATTTTTTTCCTGAATAATAGATACTGTATATTGGCAGGATTTTCACATCTGCAGAAATAACTAGGAAGAAATTAATAAGGTCTACAAGCATTAAAGCTGAAGTAGTGCTTTAAACATATGATATGTACAAGAAAATGGGAGAGGAGCAAAAGCTCTCCTAATTTATATCCACAAATTCCTAGAATAACTTTACACATTGATAGGAGAACGACAAATTTTGAAAACAACATTGATGGCTTTGGACTCCAGTTTTTGCCAAGAACAATATCACACAAGAGGTCCAGTGATGAAATCTGCTGAGAATATGTCCTCTGCACTGCTCCTTTCCATGGCTCCTCCTCCAAGCATGCAGCATCTCATTAAAAGGTTTACAGATAGCAAAAGATGTTTCAGTGCTTTCAAATTCTTTTTTACAAGATTAGAGACTTATCAGGCTTTTGATTATCTCCAGGATTAATGGCATACATTAATTAAACTGTCATTATGCCTCTTTTTCCACCCTTTGTAAATATAAACTTGAAAAGTAAGAACAAGATTTTTATCTGGGTTTATAGAACAAATGCCACAGAACAGTAGCTGTTGTGGGGGAAAAAAAGTGTCCTGAATCCACATTTTGAAGGAGAATTCATCAGCCCTCACATGATCAAATGTACAAGGCTATATCCACCACATGTAGCTATTGCTGTGCCTGTTAATGGGGATAAAGGTGAGCAGCCACTGGTGGCCTGGGGATGGGTGGGGAGGGCTGTGTGCCTGCAGCACGCCGCAGTGACTGTGCCATGCCCCTGGCTGGAGCCACCGGCACCAGTGTCAGGGGACAGACTCCCCCCAGATCTGGGGAACGCAGACAGAAATGTGTTTTCACCCAAAAAATGGCTCTGCTGTGAGCTGTGCTGTTGCAGTAGGCAAGCACCACGTAGAGGAGCAGAGAGGGAATTGAGGTAGGATTAGGAAGCTGGTTGATGAAGAGCAACTGTTTATGGCTGAAAGCAGATGGATCCTCTCCCAGTCCCTCTGTGTAGTGGCTAATCCTAAACACACCTCTGTAGGACTTTGAGAATACTTAATTTTAAAATAAATAAACACTTTTATTCCTGGTGATATTTCCCACAGATTTGCCAGAACTGGGAGCTGAAATTAGCTAATTGCTTTTACAAACTAGAGCAAGGAACAGATGTAATCCACAGAGTTACCACTGCTTCTAGACACCAGAGATCTTTTGCTCAGTTCTTTGAATGGGATTCCGGTGCTATTCACCCACTTCCTCCTGCTTGATTGACTTTAGGTCTTGAACCAGAGGACCCAGAAATTTGCAGCTTCAGTTGCCAGACAAAGTCCCAGAGCTACAAGTCTGTACCACATCAAGGGACCATCCTTTCAGCTCAGAATATTTTGTGATTCTATGGAGCTCAGAAAAATGAAGCACCACAGACTGTGACCAAAGGTTTACAATGATGTACATGAGCATCCAGTAGTGCAGTAAAATACCACAGAAACATTCAGCAAGATGGACAGCATGATCATGTTAAGGACCCTAAGCCAGAAAATATGTTTCCAGTTTTTTGATTGCATATTCTAAAAATTAAAAAAATCAACTAAAAACAAAACAGAAGATTAAAGGCAAACCAGCAGCAGCTCTTTGAACTTGTTGCTGGACAGCACGTTCCTCCACTGATAGTGAAAGACTGTACAGCACAGGGAGACAAACTGCTTGAGCCTGTTCTGTTTACAGCTTCGGGGCCAGAGATGGGTGATGTGTACAGCTGCAAAAAGATATTCTGCCACAGATGAGCTCAAGGGGGAAGAGGTGTCTTGCGTTTGCAGCTAAGAAGATGACTTTTATTGCCCACTTACGTCTGGTTATGACATCAGTATCAAAAGTGGGGGTTAAGCAAGCACCATCTCACCATTCCTGAATGATTCCATAATGCTGAATATGGTCAAGAAATGTGTTTCCACAACCTCCTTTTCCAGATCACTATTCCTCAGGACTAACACTGACATGAAAATTCTCTAGGGAGGTGTAGATCTAGCACATGATTCCTGGCTCTCAGAAGTGAGCAGAAAGAGTAGAAGGTGGAATATGGAGACCAGGGGAGATCCCTCTGGTACATTAATCCCATCAACCAAGTGAAATGAGCTGCGGTCCAGCTGCTGGCAGTCCGCATAGGCACACACTTCCAGTTGTTTCTCCACCTGCCAGAAACAGCCTCTTTGAAGATTTCACACCCTGAGGCCATCACTGCAGAACTATATGCTTACATTTGAATTATTTCTTTTGTTTGGCAAAGCTGAAGTGATGCAACAGCTGAATCCACAAGACATTTCCTCATGTGAGATTCACAGAGGGTTTATCCCATCCCTCTGTGCAGTGCAGTTGAGCTCACCTGTGCTGCTTGTCCCTTCCCAGCAAAGTGAGCTGTCTGTGCTCACTGAGCACAGAAAGACCACTCTGGAAAAGCAGTGGAGGACTAGTAGCACCAAAGGGATGCCAGTAAAGATTTATTGACTTGATTTACCTTGGTTATAACTCAAGAAGACTTTTGAAATAACCTGTTCCAGCCAACTGTGCAGACTAACAAGAGGTGGGGTCTGGCATAGCTGTTGCTGTGTTGCTTTCACACAATCAGTCTGGACAGCAAAGGGTTACCAGTAGAGTAATGGGGGGATGTCGTCCTGATTTTTTCAGCCTTCTCTTCTGTTTCACAGTTTTCTTAGTTAGATTGTTCTCACGCTCAGGTGTGTAAACACTGGCAATGTTCTCACAAATTCAAGGAAAGTTTTTATTCCCGTTCTTAGAGATATGGACAGCTGATAGACAGTTGTCTTGACCAATGGGATGGGGAGAGGTGTCAACCTTCTCCCCCAATCCCTGGCCTTTGTAGAAATACTATAGAATGGAATCAGATCTCGTTAAATAAATAGTTCATACCTTCTCACCCAAGTGTGTGGGTGTGTGTGTCTGTGTGACGAACAGTGTCAGGGGGAGCATCAGCAGGTAGAAGGAACAGGAAAGCAGCACCACACAGAAGCAAGACACACCAAAAAATGAGAGCAGAAGCATACTCTGAGCCCCAGCTAAAGACCTGAATGAGTGTACAGGCCTGAAGGCTGTGCAGGTCCTCAGAACCATCATTGTCTTTCCTACCCAGAAGGATGTGAGTGAACCTCAGGTTGCACATACATCCTTTCTGGATATGGTGGCCACAGAAGGATTAGAGGCAGCACAGTGCCAGGGACTTCAGAGTGATTTCCACTTGAGCCCTCTTGAGCTCCTTTTGCTGGTGGCCTCTGCTGCCAGACCTGACTGAGAAGGCGCCTGCTTTCCTTTCATTTTTGGCCAACATCTGAAAGGCTACAGATTTTTTTCTTGCCCTTTGGATAACTCTGTTGATGTTAAGATCTAGTCTAATGAAACTTTTTCCATTTCCCCAGGAAATATTTTGTGTTAATATATTCTTATCCTTTCCTTATTGATTTTATCTGCATTAGACTTTTGCCAAGTCTAATTTTTAAAGCCTTACGTTTATTGTCTTAGGTCCCAGTTGTTCAGTGTTTTGCTGGGCTTCTTTTTTTTTTTTTCCATGATGCACAGTGCGCTTCTTTTAAGTGAGGCACAGCTAAGAGGGGTTTATTATTTCTGTGTAAATCAGACTGTCAATGTGGGCTAGCAGATGAATGTATAAGAAACAGGCCATATTCCTATGTGCTTACATCAGGGGCCTGAGACCAAAAGAAAGCTAAATTAATTATTTTAACTAATTAGTTACAATAAGAAGGAAAAGAGAAGGGGACACGTGAAGCCCTAGGCAGTGACTGGTTTTGCTCATTCTTCTGGCTCTGTGGGTTTGAGCATCAGTAAACCATTTTGTACTAAGTAATTTAGTCACAAATACCTTGTATTTTAGGGACAGCCTTGATACTGGTCTTGTAGGTTTTTCACTTGCTAATGTCTCTTGCATTTCGAGAGCTCTGTGATGGTACAGGAGAGAATGGCCCCAGGGACAGCAGGACTCTGAATACCCCAAACTAGGGCATGCTATTATGTCCTCTCCTTGTATTGGTCATTTCTTTGCTTTGCAGTCATCAGCCTGTGTGTGAGTGCCATTTTTTAAGGCCTAGCTCCTGGGAGCTGTAAGCAGAGCACCCCGGAGTGACAAGAGCCCTGCCTGGGAAAACATTAATGCCAGGGAGTGAGGGAGGGAGAGACTGAGCTTGGCCAAAGAGACTGAGATGCCAAGTGACTCAGTGGGTGTCACGTAGAGGATGTTCAGATTCCAGGGAAGAGGAAAGAGCTGATTTCCCAGAAGCTCAGGGAGGCGTTATCACAGCAGAGCTGTGATTATAGCCATTTTCCCAGAATACTGCAAGTGAAAGATACCCGGGATATTAAACACTATTGATACTAGCAATCTCCAAAGCCTGTTTGATTTGCAAGGGCCTATCACCCAGCCTTGGTCTGCCTTTGATGTGCATTCCTGCATATGCACAAAGCACATTCATTTCCTTTTGCAGTGTTTAATTTGCTGCTAGGAAATCTCTCAGCCCCTCTGACAGGCCTGTGGCTATTAAACCAGGATTTTAAACCAGTTTTTATATTACTGAGAGCCTTCAACAAACTCTACTAGCTTTCTGCTGCACTGCATACCAGTGTTTTACCATGGTGCAGAGAGTTAAAAATTCTCACTGTAAGGCCTTTGGCTTATTTTAAGAAATTAGCCACCATCATCACTGCAACTACACAGAATATTCATCTGAAAATTGACTTCTTGCCAACACCCACTGTGAAGTCCCATTTTCTAACATTGCAGTATAAAACAGGGCTTCTCTCTCCTTCTGAGGTATCAAAGGGTGCCACCAAAGCAAATGACAGGGGGAACAGAAAGAGGTACAACCCAAATATAGTCTGAAGGTGCTCTAAAAGTATGCAGATTTGCATATGGGAATGCTAGCTGGAAGTAGCCTTAACAAAAAAGTGTTTCCATAAGACACTTCCACAAGAAACCTCTCTGTAAAAACCAACAGGTGCAGGAGACAAAGCAGTTGCCTGTCCTGTTTCCTATACCTCTTCTTGTGCCATTTTTTGTCATTACACAATGCTTACAGCAGAATGACTATAACCAGCCTGCAAGCGGCATTACTGTTTCTCAGGGTGCACCACTATGCCGTCAGAGGTTGGTGGCATGAAAAGACAGGCAAAAAAGTTGCAATTTATATCTGCTACCAAGAATGTACAGTGGACCAGTTGAAACTGGAGGAAAGCAGAAATAATAGAAGTAGACAGGGCTTGCAATAGAACAAGCTGGGACCAAAGCCAGGGTGGAATTCTGGACAAGGCAGGTCCATGTTTGAGGGTCCGGTCATGGTTCAGAACTTCAGTGGGCCTTGAGCATGGTACATCCAATGGGAAAGCAGGAGTACAGTCTGGAGCAACAAAAATGTCAGGGAATCTTAAAAGCAGGAGAGTTTTTGGAGCAGGGCAAACAGGCTGGTTGGAGCAGTCAGATGCTTACGAGCCCTAAGTGCTTTGTCTGCTCTGAGGAGCACTCGGGTGTCCTGCCTGGCCCAAAGTGCTGGACCAAGACAGCGCAGGTCTCCAGCAGGTCCTGGGTCATGCTCCCAAAGCCTGGGCAGGCCCTTCCTAGCCTGTGAATGTGGGAGCGTGTGGCACTACCCTCTGGGCTTCAAGATGTGTGTAACTATAAAGCCATCATGACCATGGAAGATGTCATAAAGAGAGTCATGACCATGACTAACGGGAGAGGAAGATGAGGAAATGTGAGCAAACAGAGAAGGGTTCAGCCATGTAACGGGACAGTCTTTCCTGGTGTATGAGAACACAGCATGAATCAGTGCTTTAGCTGTAAACAGGTTCAGAAAACAGTGACAAGTTGTTCTGTGTTTTGAAGGACTTCCAACACTCAAATGTCAGGTGAAAAATCAGGGAGAAAGCAATGCAAATATTCTTGACAAACTTCCTTGGCATGATGGCGGATCAGCTGTTCTTTGTTGGGGATTCAGATGCATCCAGTAAGTCCAGAGTGGAAGAAGGGAAAATCCCAAGCTGACAAAGAAGCACCCTGAAAAATGAAGATATGGGGGCATAGTCCTGAGCAAGTCTGGCCAAGAGTTAGATATACAGCATATCACACTGATGAAGTTTCAGAAGACAGTGGCGTCACCTAGCACTGATTTCCAACACAGGGGACTAGCTAACAGAATAATGTAGAGAGATTTGAAAATTACATTTAGAAGACTAAGGATTTACCACCAGGTAGAAGGAATCACCCTGATTCCTTCTGATCAACAGAAGGATTATTCTGATCAACACTACATGGAACCAGATGCCCTAAAGGGCTGTGCAGAATCCTTGCCTGCAACCATCCATTTCCAAGGGTGGTGTCATCAGGTATGGTCTTGTGAGGAAGACAACTCAAAGATGATTTCTGAAGACAGGGAGACTGATGTCTGGATGGAATTAAGTGCTGCAGGCCTTTGTGGATTGGTCTGATCTCAGGTATTACATGAGTCAACAGATACTCAGATATCTGGTTTGTATGTCTGGCCACCAGAAATTGTCTGTGTTCCAGGATTTCTAATGTAATTTGTGTATCCAGGATTAAAGTTCACCTTGTTATAACAGAGCAGCCTTCAAGTCTTAATTTAAATCCCAGGTAGCTGTTTTAGTCTGCCAAGATAGGGTAGACCTCTACTAGGAGTTTTACTGGAACTTTCTTACTAGGGTAATTCCAGCAGAATGACCTCTGTAAATTGCACATTTTTTCACTGCTGGAGTTGGGAGGTCTCAGAATAGTGTAACTTGGATTTTCTCTTTACTCAGCATCTGTCTTGATGTTTTGATTACTTGTCTGATAAGTTAAAGAAATCTAAACACTGAGGAGAACAAGGACCATCCTGCCTGTTGCTTTGATAGCTGAGATTTAACTGCAGTGTTAGAGGAATCTGTTCCCACAAGAAGACTTCTGATGTGTTTCAATGTGTACACGTAGCGGTGAGGTGATCATCTGCTTTGGCTGCTCCATGGCAAAATGGATTTCCCCAAAACATTAAATCTTCATTTAGGAGACTACAACTAGAGGAGCTACTCACTTGAAAAGCCTTTGATAAACTGATAACACACATCAAAAAGGCAGACTGTATTTTTTAGTTGATTGGAGCAGCATTCAAGCTCCCAGTGTCAAAGTGATCTGGAAGAATAATGTCTACGGTCTCTTGGAAGGCATTATGCAGAAATACTGCTTATACCACTTATACCACTATTCTGTCACTTATTTTGGATTAGATACACAGATTATGTTGAAAAGGATGTCCCAAGCAAAAGGAATACAAAAATTATTCTAGTTTTTCAAGAAAATAGGTGATTATTGTATTATGTAGCTATACAGCAATCTAACGTTTAAACATTTTGGAAGAAAATTGAAACATTAATGAAGCATTCCAAGACATTTGGGTATTTAAAGATACCAAAAATTGTGTATGAGATGTAGAACATGGTCTTCCAGTCATTGCTCTGATAAATGCAGGTGTGTTCTCTGAAAGCCAACTTAAATTGTAGTACTTCCTGCTATCTTTGAAATACTTAATTTCTGAAGAGTGCAGAATCCTATTGTCTATGTCAATGACAAAAGCCTGGACTTGCCCTTAGTATGAACTTCACCTTTCACTAGCAAATTCCAGAATATCCCTGGGTTTACCAGGAAGGAATGGCATTTTCTTGTTCATAGAGTAGGAAAAATATGCCTTTAATGTTGTTAACTCAATAGAACCACATATTATATATGATAATGCATCAGCTACTCCAAGATTTGGCAGAGTAAGTGCAATGTCTCCCCATCCCCCAAAATAATGTTTTGATTAGTGTTTCTAGCTTTCTAAACTTAGGCCCAGAAGCATTCTAGGCTGGGCATTGTGTCAACTCTCTTCACTGTGGTAATGGCATGGCATTAAACAACAACAGCTGCATCAGAATCAGGAGAGGCTGCAAGGAGGAAACTTCTCACATTTCAGGATCTGTATCTACCTGTGGGACATGTGAGGACACTGAAGTCAGCTCTAAGATCATGCCACTTAGCTGCAGTACACAGGGAGTGGAAAGGGTTTTCTTTGGCTGACTAGACTGGGTCAAACAAGAGGAAAACAATGAATAAAGGCTATAAAATGGATATTTAGAGTTCCCTGCAACAATTGTGAAAAAAACCTGTAAGAGATGAAGAAATTCAATGATTGGCAATTTAACTTAACTTTTTAGGGCAGGTATAGATACCTCCAGGAATGGAGGTGATGACAAAGATGACATAAATTGCAAGAGGAGTTACCTGACAGCACCTATTTAAAGCCCCACCTGATGTGGCTGATGGAACAGAGCACCTGCGGGCAAGTAGTAACACGGAATATGGTCAGGACACACATCATCGTGTGAGAAAGGGAGCAGGAGAAGTGTGGTACCAAGAGAAGAAAACACTGAGTGAGGAAGGAAGAGTAAAAGAAAAAGTTTATACAGGAGTACAAGGCAGAAATAAAGCAATGAAGAGGATCGGGTTACACAGAAAAACAGAAGAGCAATTACATTGACCAAAAATAGAGTACGACAGAAAAGATACGGTCTCCGGAAACTGAGCTGAGTACAGGTAGCAGACCATCAGAGTATATCTTAGTCATCAAACTGAATCAGTGGTTAAGAAGTAGTGACTCAAAGTGGTGTAATCATGAACTTCCTGAGTTCAGCTTGAAGAACTGGATCTTAGCTGCTCCTAGATATGCTAGCCAGGAGATACTGTTGAAAAGCTGCTGAACAAACAAAAGCAATACTATTTGAGACTTGACTTCAGTAAGTAGGAGGAAATTATAAAAGGCCTGATTATAAAATATAACTTTATCTATAATATTAAATACTCATATTTTCTAGAAAGACTGCCAAATATAGGTCAATAAACAAAAATTACGAGTCCTAAATCATGAACTTTGGTTAAAACAAAGAAAAATACTGAAGCTGACTGAACTGAAAAACTCAGAGACCTGAATAAGGATTAATCTTAGTGCTTTTTTAAGTCAATGATTCAAGAACTACTTGTAAGGGGAGACAAACTTAGAGAGATACAGAGAAGCACTCCAGACTTAATTGACTGAGTACCCTCTCAAAGAAGGCATTAGGAATAATCCTTACAGAACACAAACAAATACTTATGAGCATATAAAGCTATGGTCCTTAAAGATCACCAACAAATTCTTAGATGCAAATAAAACCAAGTTTTGTACATCAGGATGTGGAGATGTAAAGTAAGAATAAGCCAAAAACCATAATAGTTTTAGATGTTGCTATGAAAATGAAAAATAAATTTTTTTTCAGTAGTATGATAAGGAAAAATAACAAAGAAAGATGAAGATGAGCCACAACAGAGCAAGGATTAAATAGCTTAAAAATTCACTTCATACCTTGACTTAGTTTGCAATAAGAAAAATGAAATAAAGTATGGAAACAAGCAAGGCAACTAAAAGAAATTATGGCATTTGAGGTGTAAACAAAACTTCAGGTACTCTAATAATGGGCTTCTGTCTCCTAAATTGTAGAAGAATTAGTTACAGCAAACCACAGTTTTGGTAGCCACAGTTTTGGTATCAAGTTAAAAATGTCGCAATATGAGGAAAGAATAGCAAATATGATGATTCAGGAAGGAAAAAATAGTGTGCTGGGGCAGGACCAGTTCTCTTGACTTCAAGAGTAGGCATAGGTTTAAAGAACAAGCATAACTGTAAAGAAAAAAATCATTAAAGACATAAAAATAATTGCTGAACAGGAAGAAAGACACGCGTTTACAAAGTTTAATTATCCCAGGCTGACAGAAGAAATAATTTCCCCTGGAAAAAAAGAAAAACCACAAACAACCAAAACCAATCAAAACCTCAGAACCCAACCGATCTAATTCCACTGAGTGTCAGCTCATATTTTGATACACTATCAAATGGGAAATGCTTAATATAACGCAGGAACGTAGAGGATAGAAATGGGATCAAAAATTATACCAGGCTCTCACAGCAAGAAGGTAAAGCAGATCATATTGAAAAGGAAACTACTGGGCTGAAGTACCTTGTTAGGGTTTATCAAAGACCAGACTTGGTTTCATCTAATTAAATATTTTCCTCTGAGACTTCAGCAAATACTGTATTTTTCCAATAGCCTTTTCTAGAGACACAAGTAGAAAAGGCCATTGGAAAAATTGTCAGCACGATGCAGAACTAGAGTATCACAAAGGAATAAAAGGTGCTCTTGAGAAATAGGTAGTAGGAATGTGTTGAACATTAATACTATGAAGAGCACTATCACTTTGGGATCAAAAATGATTTGCTGATTCTAAAACAACAGAAGGAAATGGCTTGAGGGGAAGCCTACTGTAGTGGTGTGATGCTAGGTGAGTGTGAACCACTGCTGCCACACAGCCGTGAGAAAAGCAAATATGTGAAGCCAGCAAATTAATGACTGTTGGTGTCTCACACTGTGAGATCCAATCTGAAACACTGCAGACATTCCTGGGCATCCCCTGTCAAGAAGGATTAATTGAACAGGAGCAAATGAGACAATGATCAGACTAATGGAGACCCTCCTACAGGAGAGATCGGCGCCTGCTTAGCAGGGAAGAGAAAAGGAATACAAAAGGTTTCTAAAAATACATCAAGAAAGAGTAAACACCAGGGGAAGAAAATATCTATATAAGGGAAAGTGGCATAAGATGGAAATCTAAACTAGTTACAAACAACATTAGTGTAGATGATAGAATTTGGCTTTTATGACTCAGAAGACCAAGACTGGCATGTCATCCCAGTAGTAGCACTGGAACAAGAAATTTGCCTGGTATACACGCTTCAGGATCCCTGCAAAGAAGGATTGGACCCTACAGGTTTGTCTGAGAAGCAGGACACTGTGCTTCGTGGTCCTGTGTATTCCCAGAGGAGGAGGCAGGCCCCTGCTGCTGGTGACATGAACACCACTAGAATCCCTACATGTGAGCAATCAGCCAGGTTTAACCAGAGCTCTGCAGCTCACCCTAGACCTTGAATTAAATGCTGTATTCATGGAAATCCAAAAGTGTTCCCCTTCTGCAGCCAGCAGTGCCCCTCACTCCAGTTCTGCTTTAGCAGTACAATTCATTCCTCCCATTTGACTGAGAAGCTCTCCATGTCAACCTGGCTGTTCAACTTCATGCATTGTTACTATATGTTTTGTGTGATTATATTATGTCACTGCTGGACATACACCACTGACACCATTCCACAGTGGGAGAACACATACTCTGCTCCCTTTTCTGGGACTGCCAGAAACATGTATCCTCTTGTAGACTACACAGTACCAACTTCTTGTAGTGGAAGGTTATCTCTTACAGAAAAATCATAGTTTCCCAGGCCATGCATTATATAATAAAGCTATAAGCTGTGCATAATTTTACAATGTATTTTCCCTGTAACAGTAAATGTCTTCAGTAGTACAGTGAGTGAATTATACCAAAACCAGTCTAAAGTTAGTGCCTATAGTGGATTAGGTGCTACCATAATTTTATCATAGACATGTGATTAGGAGAACTGCTTTGTTTAAAAGTTGCAAAATCTTTTTGAAGTCTAAGCTTGGATGAAGCTGATCTGCACAGAAAGCAAATATTTTTCTTTCTTTATATGTCACTGCTGTACTTCCATTTCACCTCCCTTAGAGTTTGTGCCTTTTAAAGCAAATAAATATACTTCAGGGCTGATGGGAACCAGGCAGCTGTGTATTCCTCATCTTGCACAGCAATGGATGTGTCCAAAAGCCTTGGGTTTCCTCTAGTGCCTCCTCCAGAGCACAGGACCTTAAGAGTCAGATACTCATGTTTCACATTAACTGCAAGTGTGTGAATAACTTGAGATTTCACTGGACCTAGGATTTAGGAAAACAAGAAGAAAAACCAATACTTGTGGGAGAGACTATAGGACATGAGAAGAAGCAGGGGAATCATAACTAGAAATCAGGGAGAGCAACTAAAGGAAAAAGAAAAGAAGAGAAAAGAAATGAGAAAGCTGAGTGACAAAGACGTGAAGTACCCACTCAGCCAGTACCCAAACAGAAGCTGGATGAGAGGAGAAACAGAAGGCACAAAATTACAGAAGATTTCAGCATTTGCTGACCATACAAAGCAGGTGCTAAACTTAAAACATACCTAGGTGCATTCAGGAACATGGAATCATAGAATAATGGTATAATATAGGTTGGAAAAGACCCTTAAGATCATTGAGTCCAACCATTAACCTGGCACTGCCAAGTCCACCACTAAACCATGTTCCTAAATGCCACATCTACACTGCCCTGCTCCTGCTGGCCACACTATTGCTGATACAGACCAGGATACCATTGGCATCCTTGGCCAGCTGGACACAGTGCTGGAACACAGGTGAAAATTAAACACAAATCGAATTTCTTTTTTGATCCCATCCTGAAGTAGGAGTTAGATTAAGAACAGATTCAGAATTTTGGCGAATTTCTTTATCTAATTGAAACAGAGCACTATGACATTTTCACAAAGTAAATGAAAATGCTGAAAACCCACCATTTTCAGTTCATAAGATTATTTCACATTGACTTTTGCATTTTCACTTAGAAAAACCTCAAATATTTTGAAAAATATTAACCTGGAGTAACAGAAAAACACTGCATTTTTAAAATTGACTGTTGAAATATATAAAACCAACTGAACAAATAAAACTGCACAAAACAAAAAAAACCCCACCGCCACCAACAAAAAAACCCCAAACCAAAACCCCAAACCAATTGGAATACTTCATCTTACTGAGAGGCTTCTGGAGGTTTTCTTTTTCCAAAATAAAATGCTTCCAACATATATACATGTTTCCATGGCAACTTTTAGTTCTAACATGAATGACATTGTTTAACTGAAAAGGCAGTCTTCCACTGGCAAAAAAATCACTACTTCTTGTGTGGCCATTCACACCCTTTTCTTTACTCCCAATATCTTTTTCCAGTCTTTACCAGCTACCCCCCTGCCAAAAAAGCTGTGTCTACTAGAAAAAGGAGCAGAAAGAACATATCTTCTGCTGTTCTGCACATTGCTGTGCATACCCTCAGCTTTTTCATATTAACCCTTTCCCCATCAAGACCCTGCAGCATGCAGGTTTTCAG
The DNA here is from genome assembly GCA_013397315.1 of Donacobius atricapilla. Classification (NCBI taxonomy): domain Eukaryota; kingdom Metazoa; phylum Chordata; class Aves; order Passeriformes; family Mimidae; genus Donacobius; species Donacobius atricapilla. The sequence goes on from WBMY01008536.1 coordinate 938,354, forward strand.
GGCAGCTGCCACCTCCCTCTCTGCAGGACTAGCACAATGGGGCAGGATCAAACCAGAGACCCCATCCTCACACCCTTGCTGTGGGCACTGGGAATAGCCCAGGTGGCAGGCTCTGGTCCTCAATAAGCACAGTATGCTTTGTTGTGCTTCATGTTTTGTTGTGTTTCATGACTGTCCTGTTGGCTGTCCTGTTCTCTCCCTTAGTTGCCTCAGAGTTGAGTAATACTGCGTAAGCGCTGATAACTGACAAAGGAATTCTGCGTGCGAACAACACTGGCAGTGCAGGCCTGAGGTGGGTTGAGCAATTTCTAAATTGCTTCTGCACTGAGGAGGATTTCTGAGGAGGGACAGCCAAGGTGGTTAATTGCAAGCTGTGTACACCAGCAAGTCAGGAAAAGCGGCATCGCACATAGTAGGTCTAGGTTTCTGGTACTCTAAGTGCATCAATAATTTCACATCATCCCAAGACAGGTGGCTTCACAGTTCTGGCAGCACTGGTGCTGGGCCCAAGAAAGGTTTATTACTGTTGAGTTTATTAATAGAGTGCTTGGGCAATGGTGGAGGACAGGGTCATTCCAGTAAATGCAGTGGAAAAATCACCTATAGTGCAGAACTGCATTCATCCCAAGGAGCTGAGGGGTTGTGGGGGGGACCATGCACACTGAGTGTACCCATGTGACTCTTGAATGATCTTTAACTCTGCACTGAAAGCAGGAGCTTGTTTTAAAATGTCTATTATGGAAAAGTTAAACACAGCTAAACAACACTTGGAGCTCAGCTGCTAAGAGGGGATTGGGCTGGGATGTCTCACTAGCTCAGTACACAGCTCAGCACAGTGAGACATCCCATGAACTGCCCCAGCTTCAGCATGGGATGGACACTGGGTGGCTGCCCTGACAAGGGGCCGCTCTGCCGTGGCTACTCTGCAAATCTCACTGAGTGGAAAGTACAAATGCTATCACGTAGCTCCTTGCCTGAGCTTGGCTGAACGGCACAAACACTGCCCTTGCAAACCTCCATGGAACTGCTGATGGTATGGTTGAACAGGGGCTGGAACTGCTGTGGAGATGACAAATCTTGGCAGAAATATTTATGGGTCTGTAGCTGCTTGAAACCAAAAGAGCTGTTCAGTAATCAACTCATGATTCTATTTAACAATGTGAGCAGAAGGGTCTCTTATCCCTCTAATAGTTTAAAATTAGCAGGTGCTTTCTCTGCTGAAAGAAATCTTTAAAGCTTTTCAATATTTATCCCCTATAAGTGGCATGTCTATTGTAGCATTTGTCCTTGAGTCCATGTTTTGAAGAGAAACCCGAGAAACACGTCTGAATAAAGCAAAGCTTCATAAAACACCATATCATGACAAGCAGTGTCACGTCTCAAGGATCAGTGTCACACCAGAGGCACTCCTTTGTGTCAGTGCTGTCTCTTCTCCAAGCACCAGAGACACCATTCCCACTAGAGCTTTTGATTTTGTCAGAGCTCCCAGGGTCACATGCCCTGGAAGTGTCCCTGGTCTGTGCCTTGGGGATGCCACAACCCAATTAGAATGAGTGATGTCCTTTTTTGTCACTGATGGCCTCTGCCAAGAAGAGCTGCGCACCTGCACAATGGGAAGGAGTCAGTAGTTTTCCTTAACCACTCCCAAAGCAGGGAAGCCTGTTGCTGTGCCTCCCAGAGTGCACACTCTGCCAGCCCGGGCTAACCCTGGCACTGGGCAGCAGCAGGTACAGCTCCGTCTGCCACGCACCCCGGGCTGATCCTGGGGGTTCCTCAGCGCACCCACCTCACGGCACCGGCCCGAGGGCTGAGGTGATGATGGTGAGGAGAGAAGGAGGGCTCTGCAGAGGGGCTGGCACACGAGTTTATTGGGGCCCCTGACGGGACCTCCTCACCTCAAGGTCTTTTCCTAGCAGAGCCCAGAACAAAGGATGAGCAGTTACTTTTATGCCCAGGTGGGAGGAAGGGAAGGAGATAAGGGATTCACCAACCAGGGTAAAGCGGGGAGTAGCCCGAGGGGTGAGGGACACCTCTGGGGGCCAATCTCCCTGAAAGGGAGGGGGACCCCTCTGGCTACAGCCCATCACTCGACGCCCTTCAGGGGCTTTCCAGCAGCAGGGACGGACCCCATGGCTGACAGGCATGTCCCTAGAGGAGGGGAGTAGGGAAAGGATACGTGACTGTTGGGGCAGACGAAGGGGTACAACCAAAAGTGTATAACAATGGGGGTACATGGACTGAGCCACAAATTAACATACAACACAGATTATAAAACACATTGCTACAGAAGCCAGAGAAGTTGTTAGGACTTAAACAGGGCTGTTTCAGATGTGGTATTCCTCTAGCTCCAGAGAGGGCATAAACATCACCCACTAAAGGAACAGCATCAACACCAGGGAGGCAGAGGAGGCAGAGTTTGAGGTTTTACAAACTGACAGGGAGCCCTCATCAGACAAAAACAGGCTTTAGTATCTGCACCTGATTTCAAGTCTGAGCCGTGAGTGTGTTGCCATCACTTGCAATGACACAGCAGTACAGCACGGAGGTAAAGCCCATAGGGGCTTTTTGCACCCAGAACTGTTGGTAGGAATATTCAGTAGAGGAAGGTAGAGAGCCTGTTCTGCAAATCCTTCTCTTTATGTGTTTCTTTTCTTTGTGTCAGAGGACATGTTCATCAGTGTTTATCCTGGCACTGGCCAGCAACAGCAGCAAAGCCAGAGGTCTCTTGTTTGTAATCTCTGCTGAACAGATGAGTCATTGCTGAGCACCATCAGATCATTTCTGGTTTATAACACCCTGCTCATATCATTACCAAAATCCAGCCTTGAGTAGAGTAAATTTATATTTTGTCTTGTCCTCATGTTCCTTTTGATATTAGGATGTGATTTCCATAGCAAAGCAGTAACACTGATCTGTGCTTGGGGACAGCATCAGGTCATAGGCTGTGTCCAGCATAGCACCTTCTGAACACCAGCCAGCATTTTGTAGATGAGCTCCACTGAAACAGGCTTCTTTTAGTTGTCCAGTTCATGTTTTGTCATCACTGACTTGCTCTTTCATCCTTCTGAAAAAGTGAGATAGCTCTGAAAAGTTTATTATGCCCATTTCTGTTTGTCCAATGTCAGGTTTAAGTTTCTCGGCCTTTTTTTGGTGATTTCTCCTGGGCACTTTGTACCCAAACTACACTGCAATGTGCATTGGCTCAGCAGATGCCCTCAAATTAGGAGATGGATGTCTCTCAGTGGTGCTGTGCTTTAAACATTTACCATACAAAAATCTCTGACGGAGGACACTTAAATGAAAAGCATGTGCCGTTACCCATGTATTGTCCAACCATACCAACCCCAAAAAGAGCAAGGAACCTGAGGGTCACCAAGATCATCAAGGACCTTCCCCAGAATTTGTAACGAGGCTGAAATTGTATCTGTCCAGCACGTGTGCAGTGTATGCAGTGTGTACAGTCAAAAGTGCTCTTCATAGGAACTCCAACGGGAAACTGCTGATGGAATTAACCCAACAAGCTCATTCTCTGGTGTGAGTCTTTTACAATGCCACACTACAATTTCTGCAGTCTTTCTAGTTTTTTTTATTATTCATGGAACTTCTTGTATCAGCTGTGACTTTCTTTGGCTCAGTGTAGTACAAAGGAGTAATTTTCAACATGCAGCTGGTGGAAAAATAACAGTGGGAACAATGGCCTGGCCAGAACTGTCATGTTGTAAAGCTAAATAGAAAATAGCCAGTGGGACAGCAAACTTCACTGATGCCCAAATACAGACACTGATATTGGCACTAGGGGTATTTTGTGTCAATGCTCTGAGCTCCCAGGGACTAATACAGGTAGCTGTATGTGTTGGTACAGTACATCTCCTTCCCATCTGTGCCTCCCTCTGGCCCATGGGGTCTCTAAGAAAAATTAAAGGGCAGCAAGGCCCATTGTGAGCTGTGCTGTACCAGCCATACTAAGTTATCCCGACCATTCGGGTGGCACCGAAGCTGTACACGTTGAGTATTGGTCTCTGTAAGTGTGACATACGTGTGAAAAAATGTATTTTCCAGTTCCTTCTCCACTGACTGTAACATCCTATGTCGTCTACCAGGTCTAGGCTTCTTGGGACTGATGGAAAAACCTTTCTTCTTGCAAAATCTTCTGCAAAGCAGTTCAACCTTCTGGCCAACACCATGGCCACATTCACAGGGCATGGCAGCCTGGAGAGGTTTGCTTGCTGATCTTCACTCAGGGTTGTGACTTCACAATTTTCCATTAAAGAGAAAATAAATATTTTGAGTGTGACTGATTTTTAACAGAAAAAAACAAAACCCTAAGAAAATTAGGCATGTAAATATTTTTGTAAACAAAATGCATTTTGGAATTTAATTGAAGCTTTGCATGCACATACTAGTGTCAAGCTTAATTTATGGTGATTTGTTGCTTGAAAAAATATCAGAGTAACATCTTCCTGCATGTTAGTCATTATTTAAATGGGAGCACTCTGTTAGTAGGGCATTGGACCTTGGATCACTACAGGATCACTACAGGCCAGGGAAAATAAATCCCTTCACCTGTGTCCCTCTGCTTTCTTTCTACCTCTTCAAGCCTACTTAAAATAGGAGTTTGTGGGTCAGGCAATGCCTAAGTTCATGTTTGTACAGAGCCTTTTGCAATGCTGCCTGAGATGTGCCTGGGGATGCTGCTGTATGTAAGTGTTTTATCATAACATGATTGATAATTCTATATGTTTCAGAAGGAGCAATCAACGTTGTTGAGATAAATTTTATGGTTCAGCCATTACTTTATCAACTATTGGTGAAAGTCATGCCTACCCCTGCACCATGCTGTGGTGGAATAGCAAGAAGGGGGTTTGCCCCCCTGGCTCTCTGGTACCATGATGGGGCTGTAGAAAGGAGAGAGCTGCTTCTTTCCTGTGTCTCAGACAGTAGAAGATAGTAATTTTGGGAAGTGGTGTATTTTTGTGAATCCCATAACCAGATACCACACTTTTCATTCTGTTTGAGTTGAAGTCCTGAGCAATCTCAAGGCAAGCTAGAAAAGTCAAACAGCACAATCACATTTTCACTCTTTAGGACTTCGTACTACTGTGTGCCTCCAAGGAAAGAGTAGTAGGAGAGTCAGGCTAGTGAAGGACTTTATCTTCCATCTCAGAATCAAGTACTATGGCTATGAACTAGTTTAGGGAGTCCTGTAAAGCCCAAAACTATAGGAAAGCTAAATACATTCAGCCCTGTGGTCAGTTTGCTGCTGTGTAGGATTCTTTCCCAGGGCTGCTCCATTCCCATGTGTCACTGAGCCCTCTTGGCACAAGTCATACCTCATCCCACAGCAAATCGTACACAAGTCCCTGGTGCCTTGTGTCTGGCACTTCTCCCACCACTCCCCTTTACTCTGCTCAGCTCAGGTCATGCTGAACTCTCATCCCAGAGAGGGGTGAGTGGAAAGGACTTAAGCTTCTGCCGGCGGCAAAAACACTCTTGCAATGACTCTTTGTTTGCTTCTCCCCATTGAAGTGCCTTTTCATACACCAGCCCCCTTCTCAGGTCTGGTAGGGGATCCCGGGCCAGCACCCTTCTCTGGACAGCTGCCCTCACACGTGCCTGCTCTCAGTGCCTCCCAAGTGCCTCTGGCAGGTGGCCATGCTCCCCGCCTCCTGGGGACGTGCTGTGGCCAAGGTGAAAAGTGGCTGGGGTGAAAAGTGCAAGCAAAATCCTTGTTAACATTTTGGGAATAGATTACTGTAAGTGTTTGTACATAAACTCCTGGAGCCTCACCAAATTAACTCTATGTCATGATGTGTACAGCCACTTGTGGGACTATTGCTTCATTTCATCGATAAGATCACTATTTGCTAGTGAACCTTCTTCCAATTTGGTGGGGTTTTTGCTACATGTACTATTCCATGTACTTATTCTGTATCTGTTTGTAATGTTGCTTTATTTTCCCTTGTGATGAGGTAAACACAGCTACAGGCTCCATTTCTGTGTTTCCTCGCCTACAGCTCAGGGACACTTGTAAATGACACTGCACACCCAAGCCAGGTCAGAATCCAAAGCTCTGGATTTTGACATTGCTCAACCATTCAGATTTGGACATGTGTTTAGCAAAGAGACCCTTTCTCTTAAGTCACTGAAGACCATCAAACACATGTTGAGCTGTGGCATTGAAAAAAACCCCCACAAAACCTGCTCCTGTGACTTTGGAGAACAGCAGCAAAAGAGCTTTTTCCCTTTCTTTCTACCTCCCATGCAGAAAAGAACCCCATAGGAAGAGAATTCATCTCCATACTACCTAATGTGTGGAATAAAACAACAGCCAGAATTTTACTGAAAAAGCAGGCACAGGTAAATACATTCCATCTGATTTTGTGCCTTTGCCAATCAAACTAGCGTGTTCTTCTCATCTTTTCACAAAGGACAATAAAGAAACAATGGCTTCTTCAAAGGAGAAGTTTTCTGTCATTCAGATCTTCTTTGTCATAAAGGAAGAATTTACCAATATATAACTGGTTGGATGTTATTAATTAGCTTTTGTGGTATCTAACATAGATCCATAGTGCCTCACTTTATCAATCATCCAATCTCATTTAAAATGTTTGGCCACACTAGAGAGAAATGACAGGCAGCAGTAGGTATATATTCTTAAGCATCATGCTCTCAGGCTGTAAGAGCTAAGGAGTCTGGAGGGCTGTGTGGAGGAGGTAGGAGCAGCCATGAGATGCTGAGCTCTCCCTGCTATATTAGGTAACAAAGAAGTGGGGAAAGCTGTGCAGGATTACAAGTAGGGTGAAGAAGGGTATGTTTCTCTCTCACCCTCTTCGCTGTATTTCTCTATTGTACATATCCAAGCAATTTATGGCTAAGTTTCAAATTCTTTTCAGAAAGTGATGGTTAGCTAACTGTTGGTGACAATAATACCACATCTGGCATATCTTTACTTCTGCTACAGCTGGTGTTGACCAGAAGGTGTTGACCTCTGATCACTGTGCAGAAGAATTAGTGAACTCAGCCATGGCATCTTGAATCTACATTTTTACAATGCAGATGTCTACAGCTGATAATTAGTGCCCCCATCAAAGCCAGCATACCTGTTGGAAATGACACGAAAGAATAAATGAAGAAAGCAGTTATTCTCTAACCCTTAGAAATTAATCTTGTTTCAAATAATTTACAGTTACAGGCAAAGTTGAATATACCACAGCACCCAGATGGGCCTAAAAAGAATGATGACTGGATCTTGTTGCCATCAGCCTTATCCTTGTCTTTGCAATCTTCCTAAAATCAGCATCTCACCAACATCACACCAGTTATAAGAAGTAGCTTGTTAGGAACTTATTGATCATATTTTTATTATTTTTATCATTAAAATATTATTTTAATAATGGTGATTGAACATCTAGTGTGGAGAGGAACACAGGATGTGATGGCACATTACCTGCTCATTGTTCACACCAGACAACATTACTCAAACAGTGAATACTCATGTCTCTAGACAGGCAATGTTACCATGGAAACACAGGTAGGAAATGTAGAAATCAATCTTCTGATATAGTAGGTCCCTTTTCAAATGAGTGATATTTTTACACGGTTTCTATATTTGGAACAGTAATTGCTTTTGCCTACATGCAACATTAAAATCAGTGGCAATGTTCTCGAGTCATCAGCTGCATGAAAGCTTGCAATTTGCAATTTTGGAATTAGCATTTATCTTACTCATCCCATTAATCTTATTTTGGAGCTCTCTAGCAAGACTTAGACTTAAATCCTAAACTTGTTCATACATTAGATGTTAAAATTAACATATTGTAAGCTGTGATATAATTGTTTAATGACATAATTTGTTGTTTCAATAGCAAATTAACAACTGTTAAAAGTATACACAGAATCCTCATTGCAAAACATTAGAACTAACAACAAATACCCTAGCAGTTGGATGCAGAAAATATTGTGAAAGGACAGAGTAATGCAAAATAGCTTTTTCTAAACAAAAAAAGTGTTGTGTCAAATCTGAGATCATTATGTCTAGTCTTGTTCAGTGTTTTTCTGTATTAATGGACTTCTCTAATGTGTTACAAAAAGCTGTTAATTCTTTGCAGATATTCAGTTTTAATTGTTATGGGCTATTGTGCACTATAGATTCAGAGCTAGACTCAACATCTGGTTACAGTGGCAATTTTTATAAAGGTCTTTTAGGTCAACAACATTAACTTTCCGAAACACATAATGCAAACAAAACAGGCAAGCACTACAGAGGTGGCTTGGCTTTTACATAGTCCTAGTAGGCGGAATTCTCTCTAGTTCCATGAAATTTCTACTGCAGAACTGAAGACAGTGAGAAATTTCAGTGAAATGAGACTATGGGATGTGGACCATGGTAGTTAGAGAAATATTTCTTGGCCTTTTGATCTTGTCTTTCATCTATCTGCATTTTTCTAAAATAATGGAAAATGCTAAGCATCCTGCAACATCTCACAGCCAGGATGTCTGAAATGTAAATACTTTTTCCAAGCAATCAGGACAGATTTTTAAATTCTACCTTCTTAGTTATAATTTCATCTGCAACGTATATCAAAATAATCACAGATCACAGATGTAACATCGAGTTCTGTCAATATATTTCAATGATGGCTTCGTAAATTTTTCTTACATCTGTTAGTCACATTTTGCTAGTTAAAATGGTATATACAAGGATAATGTCATAAATGGTCAACATGTATCTATTTGTGTAGGTACACTTGGACATATTGTCACCAAAGTTACTCAAGTAAATGTCTTTGACATCCTCTTCAGTTTTGCTACCTTTGAGTTTTCAGCATCAGACATTACATTTGAAATCTTTCCCAGACGTGCCTAAAGTTAAGTGTTTTTTGAGATTTTACAGGTGCTATGATTTGATATGAAGGAGTTTAGATTACCTTGCAAAAACAGAGTGATCTAAAAGCCAGCAACATTTGCAAAATACTAAATTTTGTGAGTGAAAGATCATGGATGGATGTAACCCTTTTGCAAGTTATTTTTAGCACAAGCATTTTCTAAGTGCTAGGCTTTAAAGGACATTTCTGCTAGAAAAAAATTTCCAAGAGCAGACATTTGACCCATCCTTGTGTTTGTAAATACAGAGCTTACCATAAAATGCTCTTGTTTATCAAACAATCACATCTTCCTGAGAGCTGTTTGACTTTCTTTTAATTCTGCAATGGCTCAGTGATCACTAACTGGGAAGAGTTTACTCTCATCTCTTCTGTTTTACAGAACTCAAGGAGCCAAGCCATGTCAGGTGGTAACAGAAATCTCTCCAGACCTCCTCAAGAAAATGACATCTCTCCCGCTCTCTCACTTCCTCCTTTTGATTTTCCATGTGTATAGCTGTTACAGGGAATGTGAAAATGAGAAAATACAAAATCCCCAACCCAAACTTCTTCTGCGGAGCTTTTCCAACCTTCCAGCCACATCTAGTGTAGATTTGCCTGGCCCCGCTGGACCTGCATCCTAGTGTCATCCACAGCACCAGTCAGTCAATTTTTGTAAATGCCATTACAGTATCCCTGACCTATGCTCCTATGAGATGCACACTATGGCCATGACCCACATGGAGACCTCCCCAGTGCCTTTGGAAAAGCCACCCTCACCCTCCTTCTATCACCCTATTTTCAAATGAATCCCACGGCATAAAACCTACATCTTCTTCTTTCCTATTTCTGGACATCTGGAGGACAGAATGTGCTGTCTATATTTAGTGAAAAAATAAAACTGTCCATATTGTGCTCCATTTAAATCCATGGAGAGCTTTGTTCCTGATTTTAACATGGAGAGGATATTGCCGCTTTTTTCTCCCTGGGCTGGAGCTGCAATTGCTGAGTTGCTGCCCTTGAAGCCCCAGCACCAAGTCAAAGCCTATAAACCAGAGAGCTCTGTGCACTAGCAAACAAATGCCAATGGGCACTATAGGAAATGTTTCTGAGAAGTCACAAGACCAAGGAAAATAAAGATAATATAAATTATTGACAATTATATCAAATTATTATCAAGAAATAAAAGGGAGTGGAGTGCATTGTTATGCTGCTAGGCTGTTTTTTGGTGTTGGTTTATATTTAACCTACTTAAATAAACTGCAATGGCTGTTCTGTGAACACAAAAATGGATTGAAAGTTTCCATTTGATTAAATAAGGAGAAGAAATTACCCTGTGGCTAGTCTGTACATTCACTGATCAACAATGAAATTTCAATGGAAACTAGTGACCTGCCACCGTCAACACACAACCAATTTGAATGGAGCTTGAAGGGGGCAGTCATGCAAACACCACTTTGGGACATTTATTTAACACCACTTTAAAGCACAGCTCTCTGCCCAGTTCACGCTATTTTCCATGTATTGTTGGCTGAGGTGCTGTCTCTGGCTAGACACCTGGGTTGGACAGGACCAGATTGTGCCAAGCTGTTGGAGAGCTGTGTGGATGCCCTGCACCCTGGAATCCCCACCAGAGGACACCACGCACATTGTGTGGTTAGGGTCTCTTCCCAGGGTCAGCCACACTGGATGCTGGGGAGAAAAGGAGTTGGTAGCACAGAGGTCAAACACCCTGGGTCAGCAGGCACCATTACAGGAAAGCAGCTTGAGGAATGTGTCCTTTGCATTTTCTTACTTGGTATTTTTCTTTTGCAACAGTGCTTGCAATTGCAGTGACTAAAACTTCATTCTTAGCTTGCTGATGTACAGTAAAAAGTGCCAGTTTCTTCCGATTATTATCCAGTATTAAAAGCGTGCCAAAGAAATCTGGCACACAATAATATTCCTGGTGGTGATGTACCTGCAGCCACTCAGCAAGGCAGGGCCCAGCTCCTCAGTGCCCTTCAGCCCCAGCTCTTTATCAACCATGCCAGAACAGGATCCACTCCTCCCAGAGCCACCCCTGTGACTGGCTGCTCTCTCCCCTCAAAACTAATCACCTCTTTTTTCTTCTCCACTTCAAGCACCCTGGGAAATGTAAATTTCATGGCACTTCACACACCTTGTGAAGACCCAGGGGACTTCATGCTTACCAGCGAGACTCTCTCAGACTAAAATGATAAGATTCAGCCTAAGCCCTTTCAAGCTAAAAGAATTCCTGACACGTTGCCTTGCATGTTGGAATAAAAAGACAGCTAAAAACTTATGTAACCGCAGATTTAACATATTGCTAAATTTTCCCTCCCTTTTACAATTTCTTCCCTTAAACAGCTACTGCTGAAAATACAGTTCCAGAAGAATTTACAATAGAATATTCTGCTCTCAGCTTCCCTCCAGACAGAAACTGGACTGAGGGAGATGTGTTTAACCCATACAAAGAATTTTAAAACAAATAACTAACAATCTTCCCACTGATTTCTCAGAAAATTAGTCTGTGAATTATCCTTTATTTCAAGCTTTACCATCTAACATGTGAAAAACACTCAACACTGCTTGCTTAGTTTAGGAAAAAAGTTGCCATGAAGCTCATGTTAGTCCTCTGTTTTCTGGAAATACAAGAGTACTTGCTTTGACCTTCAAATATATATTGGGTTCTGGAATTCCATTATTAAGTTTGAAGGAAGACATAAAAGTAAGGCTGCTCCAAGGTAACATCTCCTTAACTTTTTGCAGGATCTGCATATTTTCCATGCTCTTAAATATGTGCTGATTTGCCCTATAGAAATAGAAAATCTTTCTCCTTTGGGGGAAATAAGTGATGTCTGAGTCTCTCTCAGGCAGCCTTCTGCCTGATTAGGAATCTCTTTGATTTCAGATTTCCCCACAGATCCTACTTTTTAATTTTCAAGAATTTGGTCACCTTTATTGTCCATTGCTTTTATCATCTTTGCAAAGTTTTTGGTTGCTGTGTAGCTGCCTTTCACTAGCAGCAGAAGAAGGAATGGTGATGACCAGCAAGGGAGACTTCTCTTCCCTCCTTCACTAAACATGATATTCAATTCATAAACACAATTTTAGGGGAAAGCGTCTTGCAGGCTGGGGAGCCCCAAATATGTCAGTCTTTGTGATCAATATTAAAAATGGCATTTGGGGTCATCACCTCCAGGAATATTATTGTGTGTCAGATTTCTCTGGAACTGCTTTTTATGCTGGATGAAAATCAGAAGAAATTAACACTTTTTATTGTACTTCAACAAGCTAAGAATGATGTTTGAGTCATTGGAATTGCAAGCAATGTTGCAAAAGAAAAACATCAAGCAAGGAAATGCATTTGCAGACTGACGCAGTTTGTCACACACACACAAACACACACACACACACACTTTGATTAGAAGGCATGAACTAAAAACTCTACTTTATTTGAAAGTCTGACTCCATATATAGTATATCTACAAAGGCCAGGGATTGGGGGAGAAGGCTGACACCTCTCCCCATCCCATTGGCCAAGATAACTGTCCATCAGCTGTCCATATCTCTAAGAACAGGAATGTAAACTACCTTGAAACTATACAATAACATTGGCTGTGTTTACAGACCAGAGCGTGAGAAAGAACCCAAAACATGAAACTGTGAAACAGAAGAGAAGGCTGAAAAAATCAGGGTGACAGCAGACCACGTTCATCAGCAGGGGTCCTCCTGAGCTGATCTGGGGCTTTATTTACCTTGCAAAGACCAGGATCAAATATCTCCTAAGATTTCCAGGGCCACTTAGAGCCTGGAGCTTTTTTTATGCCTGTCTTCCCCTGTCAAAGGTGGAACTTTTCTGCCTATTTCTTTTTTTCAGCCTACAAACACTTTCTGGCTTTTAGTTTCTTCCCATCACTGACAGCTGGGAAGAGAAGGATTGCCCCCCTCACCTTGGGGCTTTTCTGATTCTGCAGTTCCTTTGGATTTCTTAATCAGCATGTCTGACAGCATGAGAAAGTCCCAAAACCTTCAAAATGATCCTGATATTTTAGAACTCGTTAGACACTGACACTACTGACATATTTTAAACTCATGCCTCCTAGTTTGCTGTTAGCTTTACAGCACCCACATATGACAAACCAGTAAAAAGGACTGTAGATAATAACTCAGTCACAACCAAGATGACTTTGAGAACATTTTTTCTAAATTACCTCCTTCACTGTGGGAAAGAAATTAAGCTACTTTGTGGGACTGGGTAATAACACACAAATTGGCCTGTACATTGTCAGGAGAAACTTTCAAGACAAAGTCAAGGCATACAAGAGAGGAACAGTCTGTCTACTTAAAAAAAAAAAAAAAAAAACAACAAAACCCCCCCCCAAAAAACCAACAACCCAGGGCTGTGTTTGCTAGCAGGTGAAGTGGGAACAGTTTCATGCCATGGAAAATGAGGCCCTGATGCTGCTGTGTTACTGGAGTAAACTGTGCTGTCGATATACTAATAAAAAAGGGAACGTTGGCTGTGAGTACAAGGAGTGTGCTGACCTCATGAAGTGCAGCTCAGCTTGGCTGGGAGAGCTTGAAGGAATGATTAACTAAAACAGGAACACTTTATTAGACCTCTTCTAACATCATCTGAAAAGACTGGGTGGGGAGGCATGGGGATTTATATCTCTGGGAGGCACCCATCCTCAGCAAGCATGGGCTCAGTCTCAGTGCTTGGTAGCTTTTGTGCTTTTCTCTCATGTCCCTCATTTTCTATGAAGTTTTGGTTACTGGCATCATTTATTGTGCTTAGCATAACATTTTGTTCTCTAAGGAAAGGACAAAAATTATCAGAAGCTGGCTTTCAGTGCTCAGAGCTATAGACCATGCATATCTGATTATTGGTGTTCAAAACACAGGGCAAAACTAAAGAGGCACAAAAATTTCAGAATAATTACAGATGATGCTGGCATTAACTAAAAATAAGTAACTTGTGGATTAAAGCTTTCCTGAGTTATTTTCATGGGGTTCAGCTCCCCAGATATCACCTCTCTATTTGGAACTATAGAATAGTTTGTAAAATGGCCTGAGGGCATTTACACTGAGGAAAAATTTATTGCCAGTGGACTGGGGTTTTGGGAAGAGACTGGACACAGAGACCCTCCCACATGCTGGGGTTTGAATTGCCCCATCATTCTCTTATTGGTTCTTAGTCACCAACATGTGGTAATGCAATTATCATATTACAGACAGGCTCAGGCAGCTGAACTTTACTTTCTGGTGGCTGAACTGCAATCCCTGTCCCACTGGCAATGTTAGGCTGTCAGGCTGGCTTGTATCATGCCAATTGCAGATAAACCAAGTTACAATAATGTTACAGCCCTGAAAGTAATAACCAAGATCACCAAAGCAAATATCTTACAAGACTGACATGCAGAAAGATCACTTAAAGCTGATGATCCAAGTTTCAATTATAAAGGCAAGGGCTGAGGATTGCAAGCATTAACATTTCTCTGGAGCTAGCTATATGTCTCACTTCAGGCATAGGTTGGGGGCTGACAAGAGTCACACCTCAGACACAAAATCCTGAAAAGAATACAGAAGAGGAGATAAAAATATGGTACTAATTTATGTTAAAATTAGAGATTTCTAGATCAGCCCAGACATTTTTGAGGACATGTTGTTTCCCATAAATAGGAGACTGGAATATAGGATGCAAAATCAGTGCCAACTGCTCAGAAGTATCCACTGTAAAGGGTTCCCACTGTAAATTGTTTAAACTCAGAGCAGGAGAAAGAATGTAGTCAAAACTCTAACAAGTGGGAGTTCAACAACATTTAAGAATACTGTATAAAACCCAGTTTTGTATCTGTCTTTTCTTCATATATCTTCAGTTACAACAAGTAGGGGAGGGTTTTGTAGTGAACCTCTGCCTGTGTGCCATGTCCTCATCTACTTCAGTTTTCCACTTATATCTTCTGCAAGAAAATAGTTAGACAGAGAAGTAAAAGGAAGTGGAAATTAAGAGTGAGACATGTATCTCAACAACACAGCTCTATAAAAGGGAATTACTCAGCAACATTGGAAATAAATCAGAAAGAAACAAATCCAGGATTTACTTCCCTTGTCAGCTATTTTGGATGAATCAGACCCAAAACCAAATCTGATCTCTTGTGTCTGGAAGAAAGAGTGGTACTTAGTCACGTAGTTAGGCACAGTAATGCTTCAGATTGGGGTGGTAGTGTGCCTCAGCTACCTCCTCTTTTTGTGATCAGCCCCCATGCTGGGTCTGTGTGTACTAGATAAACACACTATCCTCAATTATTTGTTTTTCAGGGACAGTTCTGCAGGATTGTTGACCCTGCAATGGAGAGGCAGCCACGTGGCTCTGCAGACACTGTCCTCCCTGAACACGAAGCCCTTATGAATCCCTTATGGTTCATGGACCATTGTCTGTGGCCTTGATAATCACCTGTGAACCACATCTTTGGGAATTACTGCTGGTAATGTCAGCATTTTGATACTCACTGACACATCATCCAGGTGAGTGACTCGAACATAAGCAGCCAGCAGGGACATGGTCATGTTCAGCCTTCATGCCACACTGCAGATTAGCGATATTTCCATTTAAATGCCAGCCAGGAAAGCAGTGTACTGAGCAGAGTACAGGCCACAAGTCAATCTAGTTCAGTTCAATATTCTTATTTGAGAGTGACTGTGGGCTAAGCAAAGAGCAAAATAGCCTGCAGCTTTTAGTGCTGTTCTCTTCCTAAATGATCCTGAATGATTTTGTTGATGTAAGCCATTCCCTCCATTTACTGTAAGGTCTGAATTGCTTATGAACTCAGATGAGGTGTCATGGTATGCATTCAACAATATCATGACATTTTGCAACTGCATATGATTTGTGAAGACAAACTACTTGAACGGACCAATGTGAGCCCTTGCAGCTGCAAGCTGAGGTCTTGCTGGTGCTTCCTCTGCCCGTACCCACACATCAAACCCCCATTTCTAATTTAATGTAGTGTAGATTAAATTAAACAGGAAATCCATGAATCCATTTTAGGGAGCAAGAAGGCTCTCAAAATGAGTCAGCAAGGTAAGAACATGAGTGAGAACCAGCCAGGTAAAGAGGGAGGATTTGCAACCTGGGGAAACCCAAGAGAGTGACAGGGATGTTGCATGCTGGGTTTCCCACACAGGTAATAAGTACAGAGATGGTCACTTTTGGAAAGGAATTGAACACCAGAGCTTGCCCTTGGCATCCCACATTACCCTCTGCACATTCCATCTTTCTCTTTTGACTGATCACCAAGGGCTTTTGTTCCTCCTTATAACAGCTCTGCTCTTCAGAGGCTTAGTTGGAAACTGAAACACAGGCAGTTTGATCGCCCCTGAAAAGAGCAGCAGAATCAAAAGAACAGCAGAAACATACATTGGCGTGCTGTGCCTGCTGCCAGGTCAACAGGGTAAAAGGGGACTTTTCAAGGTCAGAGACAGTTCATAGGTATTTTTCTGCCTCTTCTGGTTCAACTGAAGGGAAAACAGGATCAGGAAATGTTCCAGGCAAAAGGGCAAAGGAATTGTGTGTGGGTGGAAAAACTTGCCTCTGGTTTATAGCTTCTGATACTGGATTTGGAGCCTTGTTGTATGTGAAAGCACCATTTTTCAAATGTGCTTTGTCATGAAAAGACTGTTAGAGGAAGCTGAGAGAAAAAAGCCTTGCAGTGAGCAGGATGCTGACTCCAGCCCAAAGATGGTCACACAGTCTCTCAGGTGCACGTGTACAAATGACCTTGCTCTGAACAGTGAGAGACAGTGGATGTGCAGCTGCGGTGCTCCCTGCCTCCAGCTCTGCACAGCCCTGCCTCCTGTTAACCACTGTTTTGGAACAGTTGCTTAGATACCACAAGAGCCTGGCTTCAACTTCAGGCAAGTTAATTTGACATTAAAACTTGACAATACCAAACGTATTCCAGGGTTGGGACACATTTACAGATGAAAACCACAACATTGGTAGACATCAGTACTAAATCTAACTGGAATGAACAAACCTCCCGTCAGAGGTCTGGTTGAGTAGCCCCTTTCTTCTCAGGCTCTCATGGATCATAGCAATAAGACCCACATGTGAAATTTCATGTGCCTTTGGCTTGCTGGAGCTGATTGTCAGCTCAGTCCATTCTGGGCATCAACTCCTTGAAGGGGCTCCAGGGCCAACTTTACATTTTCCCGCCCTTGTAGTGAGAGGGCCTACAATGTAAAGGTCATGGCTGCAGACCTAATGCCACCCCTAAAGTCTGCATTCTTTCAGGAGCCACCTGAAGTGAAAACTTTCTGGCTCATCATTTATTTCTGCAGGAACTTACATTAATGAAGACACCAGTTTAGACAAACACCACTTCAGACAAACACCACTTCAAGATGTCATGACCTAATCACCAAAGGGAAAAAAACCCAACATACAAAAATTGCATTGCATGAGTAACCTTCCCTGCCACACTCTTCCATCCCATTTGGAGTCTGCTTCTCTCCAAGCTGTCAAGATTCCTTGAATCTGTACGTAGTTACCCTCTTGACCTCAAGCAGTAAAATGGCTGAAAGACCAAGAATGAAAAATTTCTTTTCTTTTGTAGCTTTTAGGGTTTGGTTGGTTGGGGTTTTTTGTTTGTTTGGTAGGTTTTTTGTTTGCTTTTCTTTGGTTTCTTTTGCTGACAAATTGTCAACAATAATACAGACAATCATAGACCCTAAATGTCTTGGATGAAAGATAATTATCTTGGATAAAAAATTTATTTCCCATACTTCCTTCTTTTGCATCCAGAAACACATATTCTTGTTTAGGAACTAATGGGACCTGGTTACTGCACTGTTATGAAGTGCTTTTGTGACTGATATATCAAAAATTCTTCTGTGATTTTTTTCCTTATTACTAATATATTGATGGTTGTGCGCGACTTGCTGCAGAAGCATTTCCTGTTGAACCTGGTGACTTAGTGACTGTCTGGGGCAAGCAAATCTGAGCTTTGTAGATTCCTCTCAGAGCAACAACACAGTACCGGGCTATTCCTCCCATTAACTGGTTCCATCCATGATTTGGTACAGTCAGAAACACAGATGTGAGTAGATTTCACTTTCAGCAAGAACATTAATCAAATAGAAGTTCACTGGATCAAGTCTTTCAGTCTTTAATCAAATATTATTCCCAAGAAGAACAATGGAAAGGAGCCTTAGATTAGTGAGAATCAGAGCACTCTTACTTTGTTTTCTTGTTAATATATCTCCTTAACTCAGTCTGGCCTTGAATATATGAACAGCTGAATAATGTGACCCTTATTTCCCTTGGGAATAATTTTAAATAGTGCAACATGCCATTCAGAACAAATAACCTAAGAAAAGTGCTGCAGACAACATTTTAATAAGCTTTATCAGATGATGAAAAACATAATGTTTTTCTCTGCAGCCATGGGGGAAACCATGAATCTTGATCTTGACAGTGGTTCTTCAAGAGAATGAAGCAAAAACTGAGAAAGGATAAGGACTTTCAGTGTCAGATTTCACCTTTAAAAACCAGAATTTCTCTCCCATTTGCTCTGGACAAAAACTTTATCTACAGACATTTCTCATAGTCTTCCTTGTAATATCTAATTCCATAAGAAATTGTTCTGAGCCATACTGACAGATTGAAAAAACTGTATCAGAACAAGGGTATTTATTTTTGCTACCGTAAGCTCCAGAAGAAAATCACTTTTCATGAAATCTTGGCCAAAAATATCTCCTGAAAACAATTGCAAAGATAGAAAAAAAGTCCCTTAGCTACTTAAACAGAGAGGTACTTTCCCAGTTAGGTATACTCAGTTTTCTAAATCAAAGGTATGAAGGATTGAAAGGGAGATCTTCAAATGTAATTGGTACTATTTATC
>WBMY01008536.1:957160-999434 GCA_013397315.1 Donacobius atricapilla
GAAGGGAAGGGAAGGGAAGGGAAGGGAAGGGAAGGGAAGGGCATGTGTACTGATTCAACCAATTTTTTTTCCTGAGGATGTATGTTAGGTACTCCCAGTAAGGCATTAAAAATCAATATGCTACAAAGGAAAATAAATGGAAGTTATAATTTCTTATCTAACAACAGAACAATGAACCTCAGATGTGAAATAAACAGGCCATTTATAAGTTACTGTAATACTTAGAAAGACAAACTAATTTTTTATTAACTAGTAACACTAAAGCCTGCATCTATCAGGATATCTGCTGACAGATTTATTTTTTAATTTAACTGGAGAATATATTTTTAGAAAAGAGCAATATATTTTTCTTGTAATTTGTAAGTTCAGCAGGAAGAAATAACTCAGTCTTGCAAAAAATTCCTACTGCAGTGCTTAGTTTTATGAGCACAAGATTTTACCAAGATTAGTGCTCAGCAAATGTTAAAAAAGGAGAAGTTTGCTTTTTAAAGAAAGGAATTGCTTAATAAAATTGTGATTCTATTAAAGTCCCTACAATCAGACTAGCAAAACAAAAGGTCCAGAGGCATAATGGGAAAGGGGGTTCCAAAAATAAAAAAGTTTTTTAGTATCATGCAGACATTTACAGTCTTCTGTGATGTTAAGATCATTTATCAAAAACATGCTTTAGTTTTGTGTGATGCTTAGAAAATACAGAAGGGTCCAGACTCAAACTTTTACTCTACAATGCTTTTATACAGTGAGGAAATAAGAATTTGGCCCAAGGGTGCACACAGAGGTTGATTGGCTGATATCTCCATGGAAGAGTAAAGGCTGACTGTCTTATCAGCAGCCCACGATCTACTCCATCACAGTATTTGTGCTGAGTGGATGTTGCTGGAAAGACCTGGTGGAAATATGGCAGCCTTCACTCAAGCAGGGAATTCAATTGATAATTTGAAGGCCAAATATCTCATCCTGAAATTTAACAAAGAGGACTAGTGCAGCCCATAGTAAACAAATACAGCATGGTTTGGAATTGGTCTCTCGTTTTCAAAAAATTACTGAGAATATTAGGGTTTTGAGTAAACAAATTTCATCACAAAGAAATAGGTGGCCACCATGGAAAATGTTTCTGCCATTGGACAAGCAACAAAAGCACATTTTGACCATAAATATCTTCTATTTTGAAATATTGTTACAATATTCCATTAGTTGCAGGAACTGAAATTCAGCTGTTTTCCATCCAAGCTCCTCTGTGGTCTGGACTTCATCACAGAACATCACATTAAATGCACTGTGGAGCTCAGTAAGGGTAGAGGTACCACATCATGCAAGATGGGATGTGACGAGAGACTCTGCCCAGAGGAATGGGATGTGGATGCAAGGATCCTGCTCTGCCACTGGGCTTTAAGTAGAGGCAATCAAGAACTTATGATCTGGCTGAAGAGATTATGATTGACTAATTAAGTTTTTGATACACATCCAAGATCTTCTCTTTAACAGAGCTAGCAGATGCAGCCTCAAAACAAAACAGTTTTGCTGAGGAGGTCACTGAGATCACGCGTCCTTTGGGACCTTGGGGCAGGATAGGGAAGTGCATCTAGAAAAGCACCATGAATAATCTTCACCTTCTCTAGTGATCTGTGTCTTGAAACAGAGCCGAGAGTGAGGTCCAGCAGACAGGCAAGCTGGATATCAGACAGATAAGCCTGTGATATCAGGGCTTTGTGCTTCTGTTCTCAACAACTGTCATATGTACTGTAAGATGTTTTGAAAGATAGCAAGGAACAGGCAAAAGTGCTATTTCCTTACATTGTTGGATTCTTATTTTGTATTTCAGGCAAAGAGCAGATGGAGGCAGCTGGAATTAGGAGTGGCATTACAATATTCTTTGTGTTTATGTTATGATTCAATTTTTCAACTATTTAACAAGGGGAATCATGCTTTAACCCTGAAAACAAAAACCAGAAGTCTGTTGTGGATGTTTTTATATTTTAACATACAGTAACAAACTTTTTTTTTTTTAAATTAAGNGTTTGCTTTTCTTTGGTTTCTTTTGCTGACAAATTGTCAACAATAATACAGACAATCATAGACCCTAAATGTCTTGGATGAAAGATAATTATCTTGGATAAAAAATTTATTTCCCATACTTCCTTCTTTTGCATCCAGAAACACATATTCTTGTTTAGGAACTAATGGGACCTGGTTACTGCACTGTTATGAAGTGCTTTTGTGACTGATATATCAAAAATTCTTCTGTGATTTTTTTCCTTATTACTAATATATTGATGGTTGTGCGCGACTTGCTGCAGAAGCATTTCCTGTTGAACCTGGTGACTTAGTGACTGTCTGGGGCAAGCAAATCTGAGCTTTGTAGATTCCTCTCAGGGCAACAACACAGTACCGGGCTATTCCTCCCATTAACTGGTTCCATCCATGATTTGGTACAGTCAGAAACACAGATGTGAGTAGATTTCACTTTCAGCAAGAACATTAATCAAATAGAAGTTCACTGGATCAAGTCTTTCAGTCTTTAATCAAATATTATTCCCAAGAAGAACAATGGAAAGGAGCCTTAGATTAGTGAGAATCAGAGCACTCTTACTTTGTTTTCTTGTTAATATATCTCCTTAACTCAGTCTGGCCTTGAATATATGAACAGCTGAATAATGTGACCCTTATTTCCCTTGGGAATAATTTTAAATAGTGCAACATGCCATTCAGAACAAATAACCTAAGAAAAGTGCTGCAGACAACATTTTAATAAGCTTTATCAGATGATGAAAAACATAATGTTTTTCTCTGCAGCCATGGGGGAAACCATGAATCTTGATCTTGACAGTGGTTCTTCAAGAGAATGAAGCAAAAACTGAGAAAGGATAAGGACTTTCAGTGTCAGATTTCACCTTTAAAAACCAGAATTTCTCTCCCATTTGCTCTGGACAAAAACTTTATCTACAGACATTTCTCATAGTCTTCCTTGTAATATCTAATTCCATAAGAAATTGTTCTGAGCCATACTGACAGATTGAAAAAACTGTATCAGAACAAGGGTATTTATTTTTGCTACCGTAAGCTCCAGAAGAAAATCACTTTTCATGAAATCTTGGCCAAAAATATCTCCTGAAAACAATTGCAAAGATAGAAAAAAAGTCCCTTAGCTACTTAAACAGAGAGGTACTTTCCCAGTTAGGTATACTCAGTTTTCTAAATCAAAGGTATGAAGGATTGAAAGGGAGATCTTCAAATGTAATTGGTACTATTTATCACTTTTCGTACCTAAGCAAAGGGAAGATCATTAAGTAAACTGGAATAAGGGTGGGTTGGATCTCAGAAGTCTGCCTTATGGTTCTTATTGTTCCTATTGCTCATAAATTATTGCTCATAAGTCCCCTTTAGATACTGGAAAGTGCTNAACTGTGAGGAAGGAAAGGCCTGTTTAGATCTAGATATGGCTAAGTACTGCATAATCTTTCTCTACATAGGCACTCTAATGCATCTCTTACCTACCCAGAACATAAACCCTATGAACTTAAAGCTATTCTGAAAAAAACTTACTTCTCAGGATAATTTTGTATATATTTCTTATATGTTACATATATATGTTGACTGGTTTTAATTACTAACCAATGGAAAATTCTACATTAGGAAGAATTTCTTCACAGAAAGAGCGATTGGACATTGGAATGAGTGGCCCAGGGAGATAGTGGAGTCACCATTCCTGGAGGTGTTTGAGAAAAGACTGGATGTGGCACTTAATGCCATGGTCTAGTTGACATGGTGGTGTTAGGCCATGGATTGTACTTGATGATCTCAATGACTTTTCCAACCTAGCTGATTCTGTGATTTGCTGTGAAATAACACCTTTGCCTTTAAAAAACTTCCTTCACTCTCTAGTAAAAAACTCAATGTACCTGCCCATCAACATGGGACATCCAATTTCACAAAGGTCACTGATGTTGCAGAGGAGCTTACTTGTTCCTCTTCTCATTCTCTCCATCTCCTCATTACTGACTTTCTCCTATGTCAGATTTTGATCTTCAAGCAGTGAATCAGGTGTTCAAGGCCAGACTGGATGGAGCTCTGAGCAACCTGTTCTACTGAAAGGTGTCCCTGCCCAAAGCAGGGGGATTGGAATGAGATGATCTTTAAGGTCCTTTCCAATCCAAACCATTCTATGATTCTATGAATCTTTATTTCAGTTCTTTGAGTGCTAATTTCCTTTTGTGCAGAGCCCATAGCTACCTGAAATTTCTGCTCAGTCTCTGAAGTTCAAAAGACCATGTATGCTTGAGAAAGGCTATTTCGAACAGTCTTTGGGTCAGTTTGATTCAGGAGCTGCAAGTTTATTACAAATTACTGCTCTTCCTAAAACTATTTTTTTTTGTTCCTTTGTTTGGAAAAATACTCGCCAAATGTCCTACTTTATACTGATTGTGTGTGTACAACGTGCTTACATCTTATTTGGCCTGATTATGGAAATGTTCCTATTTATCACAACCAAGCCATCTCTCTCACCTTCAAACAGAGCTGTGAAGAAGAGAGGGGAGTTGTTTGCTGAAGGGACTGCTGGTTGTACTTGGTACTCAGAAAGACAGAAAAATAAAAGGAAGAGAGCACAGCAGAAGCAGAATAAAGTGAAGGAAAATAAAAGAGAAGGTAAAGATCCATCTCCAGTGCTTCAGATCTATAATCTGGCCTAAGTGACAGCTTTTGGAGCAGCATTTGAGGATTATTAGTCCCTACGGAGAGCAGGGAGGACGATAAGACAATAGGAAAATAACAAGCAGACACCCACCGCAGAAATGTTTTCCATTTGTAGCGAGGTTAGAAACAAATAATCAAAACAAGATTCAGTGTAACTTTTGCTTTTTCCACAAAGTTTTCCCTGCCAAAAGATGTAATGTCACATGGATCTAGTAAATCTGCTGGCCTGGAGACTCCATCAGGTTGCTGTGGCAGCTCCCACCAGAGACCTGTGTTGTGAGCACACAGGGGCTGCAGCATCAGGCCCTCTCCTTGGCTTTCTGCTGCTCCCCATATCTGCTGCAAAGCCACTTTCCCTGTTCATTGTGAGACCATACTGTCACCACCTGCCACTGCTGTCACTGTCTCTCCAGACCTTGGACCTAGGCTGTGTTCCTTCCTGCAGTGATCCATTGAGAGTCAGCCCACCCACAGCAATTCCCTAACACCTTCTCTAAGGAATTTTACAAATCCTTAAACTAGCACAAGACGTACAAATCTAGAGCCTCCCTGGAGCACAGAAGATGCCTTATCTATCTGCCACAATCTCCATGTCCTCCTGAACACAGAAGGGCGGGCTCCCAACAGATAAGGTTATCCCCAGAACTTTTGTGTAACCGCCAGATTAAAGAACAAATATAAAAAGTAACCTTTAAAAACACGGTATTTATATTGTAAAATCACTTGTATATGTCTCAAGACAAACATCTCAGAGTAAAGGCGTGATCCTGATTGCAAAGTGAAAACTGAACAGACCACAGCTCAGCTCTGGGCATCTTACAGGCTGCAGATTCCATTGTGCTTCACTGCAGAGGCAGCAAAATTTTGCAAAAGGCATAGTCTGTGACGGTCTGAATGGTGATCATATAGTGGATCAGGGTATAAAACCACAAGCAGGACATAGCTATGGCTTAGGTTGTGCAAGGCAATCTCTCCATGACAGTGGCGCTTAGAGAACACAGTATACAAAACTGCAGCCCTGATCCTACAATGCATTAAGTGCAAATCACGGTATTCCTGAGTTTGGGGTTTCCACAATTTAATTGCACTCTCAGAGATAAGGAGAGAGAGAGGAGCACAGGGTACAATTACAGGGTCTCTGTTAGAGACTGGAGATATCTTCATCAGAAACATTATGGTGAAAAAACTAATTATTATAACAACAGATTGCAGGTTGTTTTTATCATGTCAGGTCTACATTAACACTTTCTGGGTATTTAGGTAAGCTCAGATGCTCAAAAGCTACGGTAAATGAAATGAAACAATTGCAAACGGGGTTCAGTCCTATTTCAAATCAGATTAACATATTTGCAGTGTTTTCTTGTTCAATTACTATTATAGAAAACAAAGCAAAGCAAAGCCTTCAAGAAGTGTGTGTGTGTATAATGCATGTATCTTGATAAAGTTCCCCACAAAACCCTCTGCAATATGAAATTATTATGAATAGTTTTCATACTGGCAGCTTTTTTAGCCTTATTAATGCCCATACTGAGCAAAAATGCAAACAACTACTTTTCAGAAGACTTTCCCACCAGGTAATATGAAAAAAGTAGGTTGATTTTCTTGTCATTGCTCTTAAACATGTGGAACCGAGTTTATGTGTCAAATTTGATACACAGGATTTAACACAGAAAGCTTTTCTCCTTCATAACTGGTATAAATTCAGAGAGACAATAAAGATATTAATAAAAATATGCAACATAATCCACACAAGATTCTTTTTTGGGCTCCTGCAGGAGAGCATGGTGTGTCTCCAGTCTAGGGGTTTCTGTAAATCAAAGGATCCTTGTGACTCTGAGCAATCCTTTTGCTTAAATTGTTGTCAATGTGATCTGCAAGGTATAGGATAAAAAGCAGAAATGTAGCTGTGCTGTATTTGCATTGTCCTCCAAACTGAGAGAGAATGGAAAAATGAAGAGCAGACTGGAAAAATAAAATCTGTTTCTAAACAATAGGAGCTGTGAGATATCCACTGTTTTGGTTAATATTTTTTCCGTGTTAAAAAAAAAAAAGCGCCTCTTTGTTTTAAGGTGTATTTATAGAAGAAATTCTCCTATTTCGCATTTTACTATGCCTCTAAATTTAATAAATGCACTCCTGTGGCTGTAGGCAGGGAGAAGTGGCAGTTCAGAGAAGAATTTGGGCTGAAGGGCTTTGGGTAGGTGACCAGCCGACTTCCCATGCAGACCTCCAAGCCATGGCAAGGCTGGTGACTGACTGTGCCTGGGTGTCTCCAGCTATTCTGTCCCAGCACCACAGACCACTTTTCTCCCAGAAATCTGTACATTAAAGGCTGAGCTTTCATTGAGCAGGAATAGCCCCCAGCTATCGATTGAGAGAGTCTCTGGACTTTGTGAAATGTCTCACATTTGTTGCCTCAAAAATTTGCACCAACAGATGGAAAATATGGGAAATCTTCCTATCCTAATGAGACTCATCTTACTTCTTGTCCAGGAAAACCATTTCCTCACAGGGAGGACTGAGGGTATAACACTCCAGTTATAAAACACCATCTTTTTCCATCTTCAGAATTATTGAACTCCCCTGAGGCCTCAGGATGTTTTCATAATTATTTCCAGTTTCTAAAATTTCTTGTAAATACAACCTCCTCAGTCCCACCAATGTGAATAGACTAAACAGGGTTAGCACGCTGACAAGGACACTTCCAGGACTTGCCAGCAGGCTGTGAAAGAGGAGGCAGTCAAATTCATCCTCTAGGAGGGTCTCGGGAGGGAGGAGAGACCTCCAGAACCACAGGTACACTGTGTTTCACAGGGAACCAGTTCATCCTCATGAGGGGCTTGGGGGATGACTGGTGCCATGTGGGCAGCCAGGAAGCAGGGATATAGATAAGAACTGCAGAGCTGAGCTCTTTGAAGTGTAGATGCCATCCTAAAGTGCAAAAGGCCATACTGCTGATATTAGGAATGTTATTTAATCCACTGAATAAAATATTCAATAAAAATGCTGAATTTATACTGATTAATTGAATGCCCTCTATAAAGCTGCCTACTTACACAGCCCCCCACAACCTCTCTTCCACACCTTCAATTAAAGAGAAGAAAAGCTTCAATATCGTTGTATGGCAGGGAATGAGTGTGATAAAAATACACGTGAGAAAAATACCATATGATTGCAGTATAAAAATTAGGAAAAAAGATCCAGGGAGAGTTAGATGATTGGGTACAGAGGTTTCAAATAAAGGGGAAGCAATCTGAAAAAAAAAACAACCAACAAAAAACCCAGGAAAAACCAGGGAAGCTAAGGCAAATCCATTCTGCACAAAGCTGACCATCTGGAACGCGTTACTGAAGAGGAGATGTGGGATCACATAGATTGTTTCTGGGAAGGGAGGGGCTTGAGGGGCATGGAAAAAAAATCAACATGGTTGAATTAAGAGCCAGCCACAAACACTGAGCCAGATGGCTTTTTCTCTTCTTAAAATGATATATGTTCCCATCATTCTATATCTCTGCTAATCGCTTTAATGTATGAGAACTACATGGAGCAAGGTTTTAAGGAGGAAGCAGAGGCACCTGGGTAAGACGAAAAGAACTTTACTTCTCTTGCACGCCTCTCTGTCCTATAAACTGAAATTCAAAACAGGGATGTCTCTCTAATGCAATAGTACATCTGTTGCTGTTCTAAACTCTTTGGGCGCAGGAAATCTTTCCAGACAACGCAGAGCAATCATTTGGGTGTTCTGACAGGTTTCCAGCTGTAAGCCATATATTTGTTTTATAGCAAATTTTAGGTTAGTTCCTAGAATTTAAAACATATTCAATCTGCTTTTGTTTTATAATCTGTAAACACTTTTAGAGCTCTATTCTTTATTTAATGATAGATAGGCACAACACAGCTGTTCTCCAGTGCCCCCGTATTTTCAGCATAACCTTATTTTTCCTACACCATTCAGAGTTTCAAATGTTAGAAGAATATGGGACAAAATATCAGGAGACCAAACATGTCTGAAATAGAGAAGATGAATGATTTTTCATTTATATCTGCAGAACTTTATACTTTCTGTACTTTTATGTCTTTCACAGTACACAGGGCCGTAGAGGATAGCTTAGCTAAACCTAGTACATGAATTTGTTTCTACAGCTCAGCAGAAGATATTCAACATAGTGCAAGGGTACAAACAAAACAGGGATGTCAACACAGAGCATCTTGAACAACTGCATGTGGTTTCTCAGAAAGGTCAAGTGTTGCATCAGCAGGATATAAATGATCCTGGTAGACAAGGCAACACATACAGGGCTGGTGTCTCAGTATGGCACTACCCCATGCCACAAAATCCCACTGTGAGAAGAGATGAGGGCAGCAGGAGCCCTGGGAGCACAGTGATTGCATGAAAAGCATTGGTGCAATTGCCCAGCTGAGGTTAAATGCTGCTAGTGACTGCTGCGCAGTCATGCCAGAGGGTGGGACTGGTACCTCTGTAGAAGGATGCCCTCTGCTGTGCCTCAGCACTCTTTCAGGAGGGTACATTATGACCTTCCCAACAGCAATAAAAAAGCAGGGTTTTACTTTGACTTCAGTTTATACTTCAAATGCTGTGATAGAACGATCTCCCAGCAGCACGGAATGCAATGTACCATTATAATGAACACAGCAGGCCCCCAGAATTGGGTTGGCACCCAAGCTACATTACAAATGCTTGCATATAATCTTCCTTTTCGAGAAACTGCACTGGCAAACTGTAACTCTCTGGATGTGCCCAGCTCACGTTCCCCTCTGTAAAGACTGCACATTTACAAATCAATCTCATGCTAAAGCAGGATAAGCAACAGCAATTAATCCAAATTGGATGGAAACACAGAGAATTCTTTCCTTTTGACCAACTGATTCTTAAAGGAACAGAATTTTTCTCCAGAAAATCTTTCCCTCTCACTTACAAAGCTTTAAGATAGGAAATCCTGTCATCAGGAGGCTTGACAAGCTATTTGTTTTCATATACTCATATTAATAACTCAATCCTTCTCAGAAACCACTTGTCTGTTGGAAACACTGCCCACATGTACAGGGAACCCTCTGCAGATGCTGGTTGTGGCCTTTTTCTCTGGCCTCTTGGGAATCCTGAATTTCTGTCTCCAGACCTAAATCAGGAGAGTCAGCCTTTTGTGAGTTTCAGCTGGGAAAGAAGTGCCCAGATACACTGCTTTAAGTAATTCCCTTTTTGTTGTCCACTTTCCTAATTCCTTCAGCACCCTTCAGTTAACTACTCCTTTGGGATACAAGGGGCTGCAAACAGCCATCCTATAAGTTCTTTTGTACTCACCTTAGACAGGGTTATCAGAGCAATACTGGGTGGAGGAAGTGCTGGGCAAAGTAGCAAGAAACTGAGAACACCATGTTTTCATTTTTATTATTATTGTTGTTATCCTCAAGGTGGACCAAGAGACCAGTGATGTATAAACATGGAAAAAAAAATAAAGGTCTCTACCCCCAGAAGCTTGCACTGTAAATATAAATGTAAAAAATATAAAATAATATAAAATGTATAAAAATATAGATATCCAGCATAAATGAGGTCCAAACAGGGGTAAGTAGGGAAGTAGTCTCTAATCAGAGGAAAAAAAAAGCAAGCAGACTGCACAAGAGAGGGCTGCATGGTCATACAATAACTACATTGTGGACAGGCATGAGAGTGCATTTGTTGAAAGGTGGAGAGATGATTTTGCAAGGTTTCAGTGCTAGAAGCAAGACAGTTGTAATCTTCGTGATCCTAGCTGTGCTCTGGGGAAAAAAAGAGCTATTTACATTCTTCACAAATAAACAGGACTGCATCAAGGAAAATATTGGCCCTACCACCACTTTTTTCTCCTCACTTCCAAGACCCCAGATTTAGCTCAACAGGGTGACTTAATTACTCCAAGCAATCCTAGAAGAAATGAAGTAAAGAATGGCTTTGTATCAAAACATGTCCTAGTAAATTATTAGAACTGAATACTGCTCAAGGCAAG
This sequence comes from Donacobius atricapilla, assembly GCA_013397315.1. Classification (NCBI taxonomy): domain Eukaryota; kingdom Metazoa; phylum Chordata; class Aves; order Passeriformes; family Mimidae; genus Donacobius; species Donacobius atricapilla. The sequence continues at coordinate 967,858 of WBMY01008536.1, forward strand.
TTGGGATTTATAAAATAGCTTCCCACAGGCACTGATGCAAGGCCTGTTAGAGTTAACAGGAGCTCTTCCTCTGAGTTCAGTGGGATTAAGATGAGGACTCCCACCCATCCCATTAAGGCTCTTATACAGCTGACAAGTTTAAAGAATCCACCCAGCACAGACGATCAACTTGCACCGCAGAGTAGGTGCACCCATCACAAGCTCCCTTCAAAGGCCTGGAGATATGGGCTCATGTATTGGATGTATGGCATATATGTATGTAACACAGGGGTCACCTATTGAAGTATAAAGCTTCAGAAGGGAAAGTTTTTAGTGCATCTAATAGAATATTTCTAGCACTCCGAGAGTTAAGTGTTTCTATACATTTGCATGAAACTCACTTTGACTCCGTGACAAAGGGCTCATCCTTGCAGAAAAAATGGAAATTATGGAAGATGTCACTTACTGCACTTTTTTCTATATGTTGCACTCAAGATATTCACACTAATGAAAGGTGACTTCTCTCATGTCTCCTCCTCCTCTATGCAGATATCCCTCAGCCACACAGAAATTTTTGCAGACTTTGGCACTGTCCACACTCTAGCAAGTCATGCTGGCAAAAAAAACTCCCTCAAAACAAAACCCAGAATTAATGACAGGAGTTAGTTTGCAAAACAGTACAGTGTGTCAGCAGCAACCAAGGAAGGAGAGCCACCCGGATAGTCCTGCATACAAGATTAATTGAGAAATAAAACTTATGGGCTGGTGAAGAAGTTTACACTGAAGAGTTTAACTTTTACCATGGTAATAATCCAATTTGTAAATTAACTGGGAAAAGATACAACAATAATAGTAGCAAGGAATTATTCTGGAGACTCTTCCACTGATCAATAAAGATCAAGAGCTCAAGGTAGGAGGACATAGGACTGTGCTTTCTCTTGAACATTTTCTGATACAGGCTTAGGAAAAAGTGTAAATTCTCTCAAAGAAGATAAAGAAAAGCCATACATTAATACCTTAGGCTTGCAATAAAACATTCACATAAGCATTGAAGCAAAAGATGATCTGGCAGCTCACTCCACTGCACAGGCCAACAACCATACCAGAGAACATGGTGAAGGCAGCCTGTTCCTTCTAAACAGTTTCAGCTCGCACTGACATAGACACTTTGTTTTGTCTGCACAGCATCACTGCGTGTTACGTGTGTGACCACTTTGGGAATGTGGATAGACCATGTTGGGCAATGACTGATGACATTTCTCTGTGCAGACAGGCATGGGGCAATGGAGCAAAGAAGATACCCCCAGAGCTAACTTGGGTTCATTACTTCCATTTTAGCAACTGCAGGTGGAAAGTTCCAGTCTTCTAGCAGGCACTTTCACAGCAGGGGAAGAGTCCTCCATGTCTTCTTTTGTCTAAACCCTTGTGTCACATTTGAGTAAGAACTTGTAAAGAATGAGATATTAAACATTTCAATTCAGTTGCTCCCTTACTTACCTATTAGCTGGAAAATTGTCATACCTGAATAACAGTCATGTGTTTGTTTGTTTGTTTGTTTCAATAAGAAGCAAATACAAGGTTTATTTCTAATATTTGTATATTGTTAATTATCTTTTCTGTGAGCATGCCAGCTAAAGTCTGCATGAAAAAAACCCAGATGAAAAGATGTCATTAAAATGGGTCCCAAGAACCTTTCAAATGATTCACAGTGGTCTTGTCCTAATTAAAATTGAATGTGAAAATAAACATGCTTGCAGTTTTCTAGGATAATTCTGTGTATTTATGAGTTTTGTCAGTCTGGCTCATATGTGAAAAAATGAAGCACATGCAGTTGAATTTTAAGGTCCTAATCATGAAGAGTAAGCTGCTTGAATCTAATTAACTTTGTAGAGAATGATACAAGTACTTGATCTCACAAATCCTTGTAGCACTTTAAAGTACTGTAGCTTGCTAACTCATTGGAAAAAAATCAATTTGAGTTTCAACACGCATCCATTACTGGAATAGGAAAGCATCTAATGTACAAAAACTTCAGCCCTGAGTAAGTCATAACAATACTTAGGGCCCCACTCCACCTGCTCTCAGTGCTAGCATGCATATTTCCAAATTTATGCAAGGAAAAGAACTGCGAGAGATATTTCTTTTTAATGCAATGCATTTTTTCTGTCTATTCGAACACAAGGATGGACTAATTGGAGCACACTAAAAAGCTGGACATAGGTGTTGGGCCATCAGGTTGGTTAGAGAAGGTGAGTCATTGCCTTCCTGGTACAAACTCTGTGGCTTCACTTGGCTTAACACCGTAAGATGTTTAGAACAGCTGTAGACTTGATCTAAAACCAACAGTTTAAAATGGACAACCCACAGGAAAAAATTAAACACAATCACTCATATCCCTGGGAAACCAGTAAGGCATTAAGGCAACACTGAACTTGCTGAGTAGAGCATAGCATTCCCTGCTACAGAAGGGGTGGATGTCTGTACACCCCATGGGATGGGGCAGGCATCTCTGAGTGGGGGGGTTTCTGACTATTTCTTTCAACATATATGACCCCATCCCATGAAGTGTATGCACATCTAACTTTTTTTAAATACAAAACAAGGTGGAGGAAGGGAGCTGGAGCTCTGAGGATTGGAGAGGATCAATTCAGGACTGCAGGTGGGTGCTTGCACTCCTACAGGAACTAAAGCCAGGAATCCTTCAGACAAAAGGTACCTATCTCACTTCTTTCAAGGAATGGAGCAAGATTTACTGTTTTCTTTCAAAGTGGCACCCACTTTTTGCCTCTTTGACTAGTGATGAGTTCTTAGGAAAGCTAGAGACCAGAGCTCAAAATACCTACAATAACTGCTAAAGCGAGGAAAGGAAAAAGAGACAGGAACACAAGCCCTTCTTTAAAAACTGCGTGCCATTTCAGGGTCTTACGGGAAAGATGCAGGACCGCAGAGAAAAAGGGACCAAGAAGACTTAGAGAAAGTGCACTGGTTTTGGGTAAGGACATTTAACGAAGGTGAGGGAATATTGTGGCTCCCTCTTGTGAGATAATGACTGTAATTTATATTAAGAAGCCACAGATACGAGGCAGAAATGGTTCTGCAGCAGTGAGGAGAAAGTGGTAGCCATGACAGCACTTTTTGCTGTCATCTACTTTGCCAAAAAGTTGTATCCTCTGTGTCTTCTCAGGGAGCTCTGCACCACTCTGGCTACTTCCCCTAATCTGACCTGACTGTGAGGGAAGCCCTGCACCTGCTGACCTGGACTGACAATATCTCAGCAGGCAGCAGAAGAGCTCAAGGGAAATATCTAGGAAAAGTAAAATTACTTCTAGACTAGAAACATCCAGTCTGTCTGAAATAATTTCTGAATATAGCCCTCAAGGACAACTCTTGTTCCAAGTCTAAGGAATGACAAACCTCCCCTGCACTCCAGTGGCCTGTGGGAGCGATGGTATCAGGAGGAATCAGCTGGGCAGTATACTGCACTATGAATCTCAGTGTGCTAACACAGGGAGGAGGACTAGTGGGCAAGGCATCATGTTAACAGATTGCCAGAGGGCGCCGGCATTGTCTTGCTGCAAACTCATCAACACCAGCCTAGCAGCCTATCCTGGCTTCCCAGGGATCCCCCCTGTCTCCTTCTGAAAGACTGTGGTGCAACCCAGAACCACACCACACCACACAAAAAAGGAGACTGCAGCTGACCCGTTCGTTTTGGTACAGTGCCGACCATTCTGCAGGAGGCAATTGCTTTAATGCTGCAGGCAGCAATCTGCCAAGTTTCTTGATGCCAGGCAGTCAGATGATAAAGGCGCATCCAAAGCCCCAGGGACTGGTGAGGGCTGGTGGAGAGCTCACCTGACTGTGTTCAAGATTGGGTCTCCAGCCAGTGCTTGGATGTGCCATGGTCCCTCTGTCAGTAAGATGAATGTATCTGCATTTTTGCAGAGCTAGCATTTCGCTTCACCCGGGTAAAAAGGTTGCAGAATACATATCCAGAACCTGTAACTCTCTAGTAAAGGCAGCTGGGGGGGTTTAGAGCTGAACCTGCCCAGTGATAGAAAGCGCCATGTCTGGTGAATAGAGGCAATTGAAGCTTGACATTCTCAAGGACCAAACATCTCACAAACATTTCACTGCCCACAGTTTTCATAGGAATAAGATGAAAGAAAGAGCAAACTACATATGACAGGCATTAATTGGTTTGCACAGGCTTAGCTCCACAGGTTCCTAGGACCAGTGGTACTGACTGTTAGGTGCACATTTTTACATTCTCATAGTCTAAAAAGGAGCTATCACTGCTCCCTTTTGTATTGTATCTTTTATAGGAGGCTCCGGAACTGATTCCATTAATTTTACAATTCATACCCTGATTTGTGGCTTCCAGATGTTAGCTTTGGAAGCATAGGTGTTCTGCAATTCAAATTGTCACCACAGCCTGTGGCTTTTTGTCTCTACATAAACAAACCTATCACCAAGAAAAAAGGGCCTCTATATACATACATAAGAAGTAGTAACTCTTGGATTAGCAGTAAATGGGACTACTTGTCACTTTTTGTTCTATTTCAGCTGAAATCAGCACTCCAGATAAAACAAGATACTACATAAGTCCACAGACAGATGACCCATTTACTGTCCCCACTACTTTTCTAGCCATCAGTGCTACACCAATTACGTGGCAGTAGTTTCCGGCCGCAGAACACTTTGATATCTGTATAAATAACTTCGCCAGCGAAGCTGCCGCCACTTTGATCCACCGCTATCGCAGACCCTGCAGCAACACATCGATGAGGTTCAAACCTTCCTTCCCTGCTGGGGCCGAGCTGCGGCCGCAGGAGCCTGGAGCGCTGGGCGGTCAGATGCTGCCCCCTGCCTGGCTTCTCGCTCCCCGGCCCCCGCTGAGCTCTCCTCCAGGCAAAGCAGCTCGCAGCTTCGGCCTCCCCTGGCATGGAACCACAGAACCACAGAAGCACTAAGGTTGGAAAAGGCCTGTAAGGTCATCAAATCCAACCGTGAACTGCCCGGTCCAGCACTACATCATTTCTCTAAGAACCATGTCAACATATGTTTTTGAATACTTGGAGGGCTGGTGATCCCATCACTTCCCCAAGCAGCCTGTTCCAATGCCTAATTACCCTTTCAGGGAATAATTTTTTCCTAATATCCAATCCAAACTTCCCCAGGTACAACTTGAGGCTGTTTGTCACTTATTACCTGGGAGAAGAGACCAACCTCACCTGTCTACAACCTCCCTTCAGGTTTTTCCAGACTAAACAACCCCAGTTCCCTTGGCCACTCCATGATCACAGTTCCATTCTGCCACAGGAGGAACACCAACAACAAGATAGCGGTGAAAGACAGGAAAAAAAATAGTAATTTCCCTGGGGAAAAAAAAATTCTAGGCACTAGAAGGTCACTTGGACTGAAAAGTTGCTCAAATTGCTGAGCATCATTTAAAAGGGGAAGGGCCTAGGTCCCATGTAATAAGACAGTGGTAGATTATCTCAGATCTTTTTGGGCTGCACTGTAGTGACTTTATGATTATTAGTTTTTGGTTTTTTTGCATTTCCTGTTTTGAATGACAACCAAGTCTGTAGCATCCTGTTATAACTGAGTCCACAGCTTCTTGGAGAAATTCTACCTAAGTAGATACGCTGCAATTAAGTTCCTTCACTATTTTGCTCCTTCCAGCTGTAAAAATCAACACTGCAAATCCCACTGGTTTCCTTCCAGGGTCTGATTTCAGATTCTACTAAGTTTCCAAAAGGAATGCAGCCTCTTTTTCAAAAAAAAACCCTGTCAAAATCAACCTAAATTGCTGTAGACAGACCTCAGACATGGTAGCAGCACATTCTCCCCCCATCTCTGCACCCAGCTTTAAGCCATAACCACCAGTGGGAGCTGTGATGGCTGCATCCAGTTTATTCTGGACTTGGGGGGGACAGATGCCAACATGGGAGCCAAGGGTTGTCCAGAAAGGTGACCTAGAAGCCTTGCTGCTATGCAAATGCAAGTGAATGAATCATCGTACTCCGTAAATAGTGGGCAGCCCTCTAATCATGTGTGTGACACCCCTGTGGACCTGCTCCAACACATCCACATCTTCCTTGTGCTGGGGCCCCAGAGCTGTATGCAGCCCTCCAGGTGGGACCTCACCTGCATAGAGCAGAGGGGCAGAATCCCCTCCCTCACCCTGCTGCACACACCTCTTTGCAGCCCAGGACACTTGGCTGAGCTACAAGTGCACATTGCCAGGTCATGTCCAGTTTTTCATTCACCAGTCCCCTCAAGTTCTTCTTGGCAAGGCTGCTTGCAATCTCTTCCTCTCCAGACTATTGATACTGAGGGCTGCTCCAACTCAGGCACAGTACCTTGCACTTGGGCTGGTTGACCATTATGAGATTCCCATGGGCCCACTTCTTGAGCTTCTCCAGATACCTGTGCATGGTATACCATCCTTCACAAGTCAGTTACACCACTCCACTTGGCAAACTTGCTGAGGGTGCTCTGATCCCACTGTCTATATCACTGATGAAGACATTAAATACACTGTTCCCAACATGGACTCTTGAAGGACACCACTTGTCACTGATCTCTATTGAAACACTGAGCCATTGATTACTACCCTCTGGATGTGACCATACAATTAATCCCTCATCCACCTATCAGTCCACCCATCGAATCCATCTCTCTCCCATTTAGAGAGAAGGACGTTGTGGAGGATCATGTCAAAGACCTTACACAAATCCAGATAGATGACATCCCTAGCCATTCCCCTGTCCACTGATGTAGTCACCACATCACAGAGCGCCACTATTCTGGTCAGGCAGGACTTGCCCTTGGTGCAGCCATGCTGGGTGTCCCAAATCACCTCCCTGTCCTCCATATGCCTTTGCACAGCTTCTAGGAGGATCTGTTCCATGATACTTCCAGGCACAGGGGTGACAGGTCCATAGTCCCCAGAGCCCTCCTTTCTCCCCTTTTTAAAAATGGGTGCAATGTTTCACTTCTTTTCTGTCACAAAGGAATTCACCTGAATGCCATGACTTTTCAATATCACTTACTGCCAAATAAGCATGGAGTATAATTTGACTGCTATCTGCAATGAACAGGAGGGAGCCCACAAGCAGCTCTACATTGGTGATACATGTACCCACAATACTGCCAGCTTGGTTCATCCTTAGATGCAGATTGGCATACCTGGGTATCTCTGCCAGAATGCAATTTCAGGTTCTGTGTGGACAAAAGCTGAGGATTGGAGAAGGGAAATTGAGAGAAACATGAGTAGTTCTAAGGACTGGGGAGATTTGCTATCCATTTCAAGACCAGAGGAATGTAACTAAGGGCCCAGTAATGGGAGGGAAAATGAGGAACATCTAACCATGCAGCCAAAAAGTTAAAAATGTGAAATACCAGAACAGACCCAGATTCCTGAGCAAATAGCTGCACCAAAGCATCATACTGTGGCTCAGAAGAGCTGTCGTCATCTTGCCATGGCAGGGCAAGAATTCTCTCAAACTTACTTTTCCCATTGCACTGAAGAAATGAGAAACATCTCAGAGGAACTGAGAGAACATGATTTCTCTGTATAATTATATAGGCATATAAAGACACCTTAACGGTTTAAAAGCTGTAGGAAAACATTTTATGTAGAGATAGGGTAAAATCATGATACCATAAAAATGTCAGGCATTTTGTCACCAGTCAAGATCTTATCAGCTATCTTCAGTTGAAATCTCAACTGAATCTCTGTTCATTATCTCAAGTATGCTTAACGAATGAAAGCCTGCAAAGGAGTAACTTTAGACTGGACCTATGATTTTTCCTTTTGATGTTCAAAATACTTGTTTCAATTTGGCTTTAATTTTACGGAAACTTAATTTAAATTTTAAAATGAGCTTTTAAAAAATCTAACTGAAAAGTTGAAGTAGGATATTTGAACAACTTCTAGGTATTTTAAAAGAGGTTTTAAACTTATTGAAATTGTTTTACAATACAGAATTTGATAAATTAACACTTTCTAGTGAAGAATCATTTTGCTGGTCAACTTCTGAGCAACTCTACCACTGTCACATTATGCCTCTAACTATGAGATGTTGCCAGTAGGACGTGAGGTTAATGGTTCTGGTGATGATTTTAGCCTGTTTAGATAATGAACCCAGGTAAAATCTCTGCCAAAACGACTGGGTAGGCAGCTTTTTCCAAGACATATTGGTGACTGGGTGGGACTCTTACTCTACTGTGGCTGACAGGAGAGGTGAATCACCTGCTGCACTTCACTGCTCATGCACTGCTGACCCAGGCAGGCACAGTGACTGCTACGTGCACACTTGGACATGCACATTAGGTTTTATCTGAAGATAAGGAATTCTTTTCAGTGAAAATAATCATTCACTGAACTATGTTCCCAGGGTTGTGGTAGAGTAACTGGAGGTTTTGAAGATGTGATTGAACAGGGTGGTCATTAATCTCATCTACACTCCCTTTCCCATACATTATTGGACTAGGTAATCTTCTGAGGTCCCTTCCATACCAGACTGTTCTATGATTCTATGATTTATATGCCTACATGCCCTTTAGCATATGAATGATAAGTACAACTTATTCCAGTAAATGGTCTCCTAATTTTTTGGTACTTTTTTATGAAATAGGTCTCCACCCAGGAATGAAGAACATTGTTCTCCAAGACTTCAGGAGATGAGGTGAGTCCCAGGAGAAATCTGGAGGGGAGAGTTTAACTGAATGTGGCAGACGAGGGCTGTTCCTTTTGCCCTACCCAGCACAGCTTTCAAATGCTGTCAGGGGATGTGACAAGAGCGTTGTGAAAACGATCTAAAGCCCAGAGTACTCCCAGGGTCATGGAGAGTCTGCTCAGTACTCCTGTGTGGTGCTGAGAGCCTGTGGGGCATTAGCTCTGTGAGAAATGAGAAAAAGGATTCATTCTGACTCTTTAAAACAAGCCATTACAAATTCTGTTGGAAGCACGGGCCTAATTAACTGAAATGTGAATTATTGTAAATTAATGAAATTCAGTACAAGTGTTCAGAAAATGCTAACAACACACAGTACCAACACATTGGAATATGCCAGTTCTTGTATTAGCCTTTTAACATTTTAATACTATTATCCTTAAACTTCTGGGAACAAATGATGCTTGGAATAATAAGAAAATATTCCTTGTTATTAAATAATGAGGGAACCCTCACTTATAGCATCTGCAGACATCCACATCAGTAGCAATTAATAATGTTTAAATGTCAAAATAATACCCAGGCTATAATGGTGAACTGACTTCTTTTATTCAGGATTTGAGCCAAGTTATGGCACACCAATGAAGGCTAACAGTAGCTTTAGCAGACAGATGTGACTGCAATACAACATCCATTTCAAATGTATAGTTAAAACCAGAAAAGAATTCTTGAGCTGACTCTTGCCTGTATAAGTGATAATTTAAAATTATTAAGGCTATATTTGTGCCACAGTAAAGGATTCTCAGGCATATTAGTGTACCAAGAAAATGAGGGTTTTTTTGAGGTATAAAAATGGCCTGTTTGAAACAAATTTCCTGCTTCAAAGCTTGTAATTTTCATTTTGGCATCTTGCATCCCTCTCCTGCCTTTACTTTTTGTCATAGACTATGTTATTCTTTTATTCTTTATTTTATTTTGTTCCATTACTTTTTTTTTGTCCCTTGGAACTGCTTTAACTATAGAGAAAGAAAACATTCTAGCTGCTATATTTATTAGGATCTCCCTTCTATAAATGAAAAACTAATTTAGATTTTTTTTTGAACTTATCATGTGCCAAGAAGGATGAAAGAACTAATCAGTGCTATCAGACTTGCCAGCCCCTTGTGAAATCTGCTGCATGTCTAAGCTGCTAGGAGGTAGAAAATGAGAATAAAATTAAGGCCTCATCCATTAAAGACACAAGCCTTGGTCCTTATGTCTTTGCAAAATGGCCATATTTACATTGAATATTAAGTAACAAAGTTTCTAATAATTCCCTCGAAAAAGATGCTTTTAAATATAACAACGGGTTCATCTTTTAAAGATCATCCATTTAAGTAATGAGACCAAAGGCCAAATAATGGAAGGAGAGACTCGAGAAGGACATGGCCGCTCAATGTGTGTCATGTGAGGAAAAACTCTGGGCACAAAGCACTCAATTTGCTGCTCTGTGAAATGGAATATTTGTGAATTCCAGTTTAAACCAAGGAAAATGCCTGGAGACAAAACTCCAACTATTTTTGTACCCTTTGATGTCAGCTGAACAGCAAAGGCAAAGCAATCTCAATCTGTAAAGTTGAGCTGAATCTGGAAAGAGGCATTCTTGACTCATGAGTCACTTGGCTTATGCCAGCCAAGGCACATCCACACTCAGGCTTGCAACAATCATCTTGACAGATGTAGGAAATAACAAGCAGAATACTCTTCAGACGGTATTTTCCAGCATGGAGTCACAGGGAGTAAATTCAAACATCACAGACACTTCTCCAAAATTCAAAGCAGAATGTGAATGTTACAGCTCCCCCTGACTTGAGTAGCTCAGCCCCTTCCTTTCAGGAGCCAAGGACCTGGAGGGCAGCACACTGGGCATCATGCAAACATCATGCAGGTTTTGTTTCAGCAAGTGATGAGGGATGTTTTGTTGCCATTGAGAGGCCAAGTTTAGGAATGTCCAGAAGGTTCACAGATACAACACCAAAACAAAGCGCTTCTTACACAGTAGTACCTCTCTGGCCTTACATTTGGTCCCTATTGGTACATTAAACAAATTATTTGGTTTTCTTAGAGGTGAACCTGGTTCCAATAAGGTACCAAGAGGAGGACTGAATTTTGCTAAACATTTTTAGCAACATGATAATTTTTAGATAGCTCAGACCATTTAGTGCAAAACACCAGGATAATGTGATTTATCAGAGGATCTATGCAGTCATAATCATGTCAATAAATTCCCTTTCCAAAGTCAGCTTCTATCACAGGGGAGTAGTGTTTCTTTCTAGGCTGAGATCTGGGTTACAGAAGCTCAGAAAAATTTTAGCACTAACAGTTCTGTTATGTAATAGGACAATGATAGAATTAATATATCATAAATGGCAGGATCAAGTTCTCATAAAATATAGGACTAATCATAGGGATAAAACTTAAAGAAAAAAACCACCTTGCCATGAAGTGGCTGTTCATCTTCTACATGGTAAGATGGGCAGGTAGATCATATTTTCATGCTTATCCACTCAAATACCAATTTCTCTCCTAAAACAGTTCTGTCAGTTCAAGTATTCTTCAATTGTCTATCTTGTTAGTTCTTCTGAAACTGTTCAAGCTAATTTATTCTTCCTTTGAGGAACAGTATGCATATTGAATTTTAAACAGGTGTCTTTCTGCCAGTCTTTCAGGAAGACAAATTTGCATTAGTTACAATACAGTGACATTAGATTCTGTAGAAAAGGCTCGTTTGGATTATTGACTCAACCAGGAATACAACTGCCAATAAATCCACACATCATATTTATATATTTACTAAACCATTCTTGTCACATTCCGTTGTCCTCTATCTCTTTTACTATCTCCAAAGCCAACATAATAGTTTTTGAGAAAGTTAGAGGAAATCTATAGTTTTCAGTCAAAAATAACTTGTCACTAAAACAATGTACTTCCTAGGGTGCTCAAAATAGGTTTCACCTTTAAAAGTATGGAAGTAATTCTAATTTCTAAATGCATTCATAAAATCCTGCAAGTACTTCAGCTGTTTATGATATCATTATCTCTGACAATGACATAGACACAAAGATAATAACTGATTCATTTCTTCTTGGCAAGACTGTTGACAGGTTGATTGAAAGAAACCCTTTCTTTCATAGTTCTTACTTTTATTTCCTTTCATGGCTGTTGAATATACTCTTTCCACATTACAAAGAGCAAACAAATAGGCTTATTTTCTTAAATACTTGTACCGAAAAAATTTCACGTATCTCTATATGATTATTTTTCTCCACTTAGTAGCATGCATAGTAGATAATGACACTGTCATATCACTTAGATTTTTAAATTGTTATTTTCATAGTATGTTTCTACTGTTATAACTCTAATCAAAATGGAAAATCTCAACAGCACTGTGGTCATCTTTGTGTCCCAAGGACCTATGCAGATATATCCCATGAGGAGTCCAAACCACTGGTTTGATGACTCCGCTGGTTGCTCTAGTGGCACTTCAGGACTCAGCAGGGTGAAGCTACAGCATGAGGAAAGGGACATGAGAAGTCCCTGGACTATGTTCCTGCTGCCAAGCAATCTCATAGCATCTGACAAATATCCAGACAAAGCTACAGTGCATGGAGCTTGCAGGCCAGAGCCAGCACTTGTGACTGCTTACACTTCCAGGCACAGATGCATATCTGGTCACAGCTGTACTTTGAAAGACACAGAAATGCCATTGCTTGTGTCTTGTCTAGCCCGAAAATCTGACCAAGAGCAAAGCAAAGGAGGACTGTGGAGATTGTTCCCTGTGTTGGATCTTGTCTAATCTCTTTCATATCGCTTTCATAGAAGTTTTGTAACAAATCGCTGATTAATATGTTCACTAGAGAATAAAGACAATGCATAGACATACAATTTTGCTTCCTCTGCTCCTTTTAGATTAAAAGTGAAAAGAAAGCAGTACTAAAGTGAAACGAAGTTAAATGACTGCTTTTTCCTCCTCTCTTTTCCAAGTGAGTGTGGATGTAATACTTGTCATTTGCCAAAGCTGGGAGCTACACAAACACCCGACCAGGACCAGAACCATCCTCCACTGCTTTTCCTGCCCAGGTAATCTCAATAGTAAGTACAAAGAGAAGCAGTGCTTCCTAAAGCCACCATAAAAAAAAAAAGCAGTTAATAATCAATTTTAAATTAATGAAAATTCAAAAGGGTTATATTGAGAAAACCTCAGTTTTTATTTCAGGTGGACCTAATTTTATTTTGACTTTTCATAATTAAATGGAGAACATGTTTTGTGATTGGGATATATAATATAGAACATAAAATAAAAATTGTGTATAAGACCTATCTATAAACTCTAGTAAGGTAAAATTTGAATTTTTCAAACTTGAATGGACAGTTTCAACTTCGATCCTTCATTTCCACATAATCTTCAGACATATCTTAAGGTTGAAAATGCAGCACATTATTCCAGCTTTACTAAGAGACTATTTGACTGAAAAATCACCATGAAATAAAACTGCAGGCACAGGACAAAGGGGACCTCTCAGGGTCCTTGCCAAGCCTGATGCTGTTGGCAGCATCAGCTCCAGTTCATGTAAAATTAATTTTACATTAATTGAAGAATAGTGAGTAAAGTATCAGCCATTGTGCCTTGCAGACATTGAGACATAAGCTGCTGCTGTGAATAAAAGGCTGGCGGGGCTCCTCTGGACAGCTTCTTCCTTTGAACTGCCTTGGCCTGACTCGACACAAACACCTCCAGAGCTCGTAACCATCAACCACTGCTCGGGCTTGCGCATGAACCTCCGGTGTTCAGTGCTGGCACACGACTGAAAGGTTTTTTGCATATTAATCGTTAATGATCTGCTGCGCCTAAACCCAGGCAGCTGCAGCACCGGCCCGCCTCTGCCCAGCCCTGTGCTACGAACATCACCCACAAGGAGGAGCCCCATTTACAAATAATTCATTAGACCAGAGTTCTGCCTTAGCCGTACCCGGGCTAAACAGCTTAGCAAAGAACCACTTCTTGATAAAAGAAGCAGTGGGGCTCTTTACAACTAAACTCCCATTAGAAAGAAGATTTGCCAGATAGAGGATGTTTGCCTAATTAAATTATCCCAACTTTTCCCAATTACAAGGAGAACAGATGTTTTGTGACTGGAAATGAACCCAAAGGGAGGGCACATCAAAGACCAACTGCCTACAATAAGAACCCACAAAATCAAATTTTTTCCCTTGCACTCGATTAGTTACGATGCCAAGCACGTTTTGCCCAGGCAGGAAGGTGTGATTAAGTGAAACTGCTTCCCTAGGAACTACAGGATGATGCTGAAAGAAACAGTAAAAATAGAAAGATTTACACAGTAAAGTTACTGCACGAATGTGCAACAGCAGTTTTCATTTTGAATTTACTGTGCTTATTTCAGTATAACCCACTAAGCTTAGTTTAACTGAGCACTGTCTTTGTGAATAGCCTCATTACTATCTTACAGCTACAACAATCTGGAGAAGAGTCGGAAGAGCAAAGGTGCAAACAGTTGTGCAGTTATGACTTCTCTTGCTTGATTTTCAGGTGTACTGAACCTTCTGAGAGCCGTCTGAAGCCAAAAAAGGGTGCATGTGCACTCGGAGCCTGTACGGGCATGGGCTTTTGAAACTGTAATCCAAAGCCTGAGGTTTTCAAATTAAGTGACCTTGTTTCAAAACTTCATCTTGAACAACTTGCCTACGGTTACCCAGCCATTCCTGGTAGAATAAGGATCAAAATCCATTCCTGTTAAAGATCAACAAAATGCTGCCAGATACCGCAAAAGAACAAGCAAGGATTTCTCCTTATTTCACTCGAGGAAGAATTTCATTCAAGATTTCTTTCGTGTAAGTGGGTTTTAGCTCAATTTTCAGCTCATTCACTTTAAAAGCAGAGTGGTTTTTCCTTCCTGTTTGTACATTTATTTTACATACCCAGAATTCACAGTAAAGTAAGCAGTTTATCTCTTTTTTTTAATCTGCCTGCTGCTATCTTGATTACTTTTCAGTTTGTTTAAGTTGTTGCCTACTTTGTAAAATAAAATTACCTGAGCTGTTAAGACTTCAGAAGAAAAAATCTCATGGTAATGTATTTATTTTCTGCATTATTCAGAAACAAGTACCTTCAACAGATTGCTTTAATAAAATCAATTAAATGATGAATTTTTGCATTCTAATAAAATTCTTCCCTGCTATAATACTGGCTGGGAGGTCAACCCAGAAGGACCCAAGCAAATCTGGGGGTTACTGGAGTGAGCAGTTGCTAACAAATACGATCACAGAGCCAATGGGGGCAAAGCACTCTGCTGGACCCCACACTTAAAACCAAGGAATACAACCAAGGAAGAATTCTTCAGGGATATGAAGGTCCCAGGCAGCCTTTGCTGCAGGGTCCATGAAATAGTGGTGGATCCCACAAAAAGGAAACAAGGAAAAATAGCAGGATTGACCTGTGAAGTTCAGAAGAGCAGGTTGTGGCCTCTTAAGGTGTCTTGGAGAAATCCTGTGCAATGCATCCACAGAGAGAAGAGAGAACTTAGAAGAGTTAGCTGAGTTTTCAGGATCACCTACTCCAGCTTCAGAATGATCCACCTCAATGTGCAGGAAATCAGTCAAAGGCAGGAGGCAGCTGCAAATATGAGCAAGGAGACTCTGACAAAGCTCAAATAGAAAAAGGAAGTGCTCTGCAAGAGAGAGAAGCAAGGACAGGTGAACTGCCAGGATTACAGAGATGCTGTCCAAAAACACAGAGGGGGCAAGATTAGAAAAGGCAAAACCCATCTGGAGTTGAGCCTGGTAAGGAATTGTGGACAGTAGCAAAGACATCTACAAGTATATCACCTGCAAAAGGAAGACAAGGGAAAATGTGGGCCTGCTGCTGAATGGGGTAGGGGACCTGGTAACAAGAAAGCTGAGGTACCTGTGTTTACTGGTAAGGCTGGCCTTCAGGAACCTCATGCTCTCAAACCCATGATAAACCCTGGAGCAAGAGGAAGAAGATCAAGTTAAGAAGCATTTAATTAAAAAAAAAAAAAAAGGCATTATTAAGTCCACGGGGACTTACGGGATGTATCCATGCCTCCTGCCAGTGCTGGCTGATATCATTGAAGCCACTCTCTATTATCTGTGAAAGATTATGGTGGTCGGGAAAAGTTACTAAACTGCAGAAAAGAGTGAATGTCATGCCTGTCTTCAAGTAGGACCCATGGAACTACAAGCTCATCACTCTCATCTCTGTCCTCTGGAAGGTGATGGAGCAAGCATTCCTGGAGAGCACCTCCAAATAATTGAAGGACAAGGTTACTGGGAGCAGTCAGCACGAACTTTGTAACCACAGAGCCCTGTAATACAGCATAGGCACTGCTAGCAATGGGCCATGAGCTTTGTACTGAATTTGATAGCCCTCAGGATAGAGAGTCTTCCAAACTTCTCTTAACCTGCCAGAAGCTTTCCTTTACGTGGTTGAGCTGTGACAGCAGTTTTGCTAACTGACCAGGAGGTTGAGCAGGAGAGTTGAACTAGATGATGCCCAGCGTATTCTGGCAACCCCAACTATTCTGAGAAAATAATCTAATGAAATTCACCTAGAATCTGCCTCCCATTTAAGAAATGTACTGAGCATTTTTTGAGTTAAGAAAATTTCAAACCACAAATTTATCCATATTCTGACCCTCTCTTTTTTGATTTGAGGGAAGGAATTATAAATAGAGCTGATGCAACATGTTTGGGAAGGGTTTACAAATACAGAATGTTTTATTCAAGTTCTTAATTGAAAAAAATAGTGGTTTAGTTTAACTGAAGTTTTAAGAAAAAAAAGACAACTATATATTTAGTATTGCTCTTCACTGATTCTTTGAAGAGTAATTCAGCAAATTCATTTGTTTAAATCCTTGGAAATGTATTTAAGCAAGTGAAAATTAATACACATTTTGAATCCAAGATATCTTTTACAGCCATTGTAACCTTAGTTTCCTCTTACAAATACATCTGTCAAGACCTGTTTCTTGAGCAGCCTATTGATTTTTTTAAAATCAAGAGTAGATCAAAACTGGTATCCATTTGTTCAAACATTATCTCTGTCCTTATTATTAACCACTAGCTTTTTGGTTTTTTACCCTTATTTTACTAAGAACATTTGAACTTATAATGGAAATTATTTGTTTATTTTAGGTGTGTTAGGCTTTTTGTTGGTTTTGTTTGTTTGTTTGTTTTGAGCTGGAACAGGCTATTTTAGGTCATATTTTACAAACTTTCATCCAGACCAATAAGGCTTTTATTGTGATGGTATAGATAGGATTGCCTATTAAATGATTAAGGTTAAAATCTGACTCAAGCTTTCTATTTACTTTGGGTTTTGCTTTCCTGTTGTTTTGCTGTCAGGTGTGATGTATTACTGTCCCTGCTAGTCAATGCTCTAGAATGCAATTTTTGCTTAGTTCAGTCAATAATTAATCAATTTGTTATTGCAAAGTTGAAATGTATGTTGCAGTCATGTTCATAGCAGGTTCTGCCCAAACAATCGCACCATCAATACAGACATATTCACGGTTCTACTAAATTGACACCAGTGGAATATTCTGGCAACTAAATTTATCTCAGAGGAAGGTTCTGGAAATGAAACAACCCAAAAATCCTATTTTTATCCTGTGATAACAATTTTAGTTCTCTGCCCATGAAGCTGCCAGGCATCATGTGACACTCCCAGTTTTGCTAACAATTCAGTCATCTGATTATTTACTCCCCTCTTGGTAGTAGTTGACCCAGTTGTCTCTGACGGAGTGGCAGGATCTCCAAATGCCTTGAGGACGTTCCATTTAAGGAATGCACGTGAACATCTATTTGCATACTTGCAGCATTGTTCTTGGGTGAGGGTGATTTAAGATAGGCAAAACGAACTCTCTGTCTTCAGGTTGGCAGCATTCACCTGAGGTATGGAGAACAAGAAAAACTTGTTGAACAGGGGAATACCACAACATTAGCATTCATTTGGGCACTAACTGGTGGAATGCAGGACAGCAAAACTTCCAGTTTGGCATTCTAACAACTGAAAAAATGTCAGCATGTAGTTACTTTTAACTACATTCTAAGCCAAACTTAACTTTTCATGGTCTAAAAACACAGCCCCAGGGCTCAAAAACTTCTGAAAAACCCACACAGGATTCATTCAAATTAGAAGACTGAAAGAAAATGAAGTGACAAGTTCTCCTCAGCTCTCATTTTTTTTCCTCCACTTAGTTTTTTCTGATCTTTTTTCTTTCACCCTCACTCACAGCTTTCTTTCTGTCTTCTGTACTGAGGTACCATTACAATGTAAAAATCAAGAAAGTACTGTTTTGTAATGTGCATTGCCCTTGGATTTTAAAATTCCTTGCACCCATACATTTGTTTTGATGACTTGTTCCTCTGTTTTCATATTTGCACAGAAAGAGTAAACACGTAAAAACCAGAAGAGCAGCTGTTCTTTGTTCAGCTTGTGTTGTTTGGAGGTTTGTTTTTGTTTTGTTGTTGTTTGTTTGTTTTATCTTCAGCTTAGACATTCAGTCATTTCTGATTTCTTGATCTGCTGGCTGTTCTTCTGAGCAGGACCATGTCACCAACCATAACTGATGGAAGACCTTCCTCTTCATCGTCATCTGACATCTTTGTGGTTTACTGTGCTGCCTTCTGCAGTTGTTTTATGACACACATCAAGTTTTCTTTCATGTGCGCAATTTCAGTTTTAAAGACACATTATAACAGGTTTTTTCTCCCTTACATTTTCCTACTTCATCCTGAAATTTTTAGGATTCACACTTGTCGCCTTGATTTTTTCAGCCTTCTCTTCTGTTTCAGTTTCATGTTTTGGGTTCTTTCTCATGCTCTGGTCTGTAAACACGGCTAATGTTATTGTATAGTTTCAAGGTAGTTTCCATTCTTTGTCTTAGAGATATGGACAGCTGATGGACAGTTGTCTTAACCAACAGAATGGGGAGAGGTGTCAACCCTCTCCCCCAATCCCTGGCCTTTGTAGATATACTATATATGGAGTCAGACTTTCAAATGAAGTAGGAGTTTTAGTTCATGCCTTCTGATCAAAGTGTGAGTGTGTGTGTTTGTGTGTGTGTGACGAACTGTGTCACACACTCTTGTATTTTGGTGTACTTTTGAAATACTCCACATCCTGTTGCTTTTCTTAATCTGTCCCCTAACTTCCTATTGCCATTTCAGTCACTGCTTCACAGCTTATGATGGGCTTTTTATGTCTCTTCATTAGCTAGACAGACCTTGTGTCACTTTTTTTTTTTTTTTTTTTTTAAGAGTTAGCTGTTGCAGAAAGAGAGGATTTCCAAGCACTCTTCCTGCAGGTACCCTGGGAACACTTGATCTCACATCAAAGGGACTTTTATGATTCTCTTCAGAACTGAGCTTTTAATATCACTGCTGTGATATTCTTCAAATGCTCATTTAAGCTGCATCATTGAGAAATAAGGCCCATAACACTCCAATATTTCTATTTTAACACAGGTTAGCAAATAGAGCAGGCATCAGAATTGTCTTTTCTCAATCTAGTCATGATACATTTCAACAGTCTGAACCCTTGTCATAGCTCAGGCAACTTTAATTCCCCAAATTTTGTATGATACAGTGGCTTTAAAATGCAGTTGTTTGGGTTAGATTTGTTTCTTTTTTACTTATAGAATTTTTCCCATGAGTTGCTAGGAAACCACTGGGTACTGACAGGGACTCAAGCAGAACAAAAGGACCAAAGGAGAGGAGATGTAGCATCTGGTAACACTTCTTTTATCTCTGGGAGAGGGAGATCACACAGGTTTTGGGGCAGGAAAAGGACAAGGCTAGGGCAGCTTTGCTCTCTTGCTCTCAGCATTGGAGACAGGACAGTCAGGTCGCTCTTGCCGTGGGAGGAGTTCACTGCCATCACTGGGTCCGTTCCTGAGGAAATCTACCATCATCTCCTCGTGTGCCCAGGGACTCTGAGCTCTCCTCCTGCCCTGCTGGGCCGGCCCTGTCCCACCGCCTCCGCTTTTCTTTGGCACGGCTTTGGATACGCTGTGTCCCTGCACTGCCCGGCCCTGCCGGAACATCCCTGCCCTTCCAGCTACCACCGCGGAGCTTTGGTACATCCCACACACCAGCCAGGGATTTTCTACCGTTCCAGCTTGGTGCTGAAGCACCAAGGGAGCCCTGCGCCGAGACCAGACTGCCCCAGGCTTTGTGAAACAAAAGCCCTTCGAGGTTCCTGGTTCTGTTTATCATTAATGCTGTAGCTGTTGTTGTTTGCCTTGTAATACATACTAGTAAAGAGCTGTTATTCCTATTCCCATACCTCTGCCTGAAAGCCCCTTTAGTTTTCTAAACTATAATAATTTGGAGGGAGGGGATTTGAATTCTCCATTTCAAGGGAGGCCCTGCCCTCCCGAGCAGACACCTGTCTTTCAAACCAAGACAGCAATACACCAGCTTAAATGCTTGCCATCTACCAACCTGGAGAGCCTGTGTTATTTTTGGGCCCTAATCTGGTGTGACCCTTTTCACTGCAGTTTTCTGTCAGTTAGATTTTCACAAGTTCCTTACATATTCTTCACTAAGTAGTAGGAGTGGTCAGGAGCCTTCCTCAGCTGTAAGAAGTGACTCCTTACATATTGATTCTATAGAATATAGACTTTCCACCTGCTTGAACATGATTTGGCTTGAAGTTACATAAACATGGCCCAAATGTAAAAAAAGCCACAAATACTAAAATTACAAAGAGTCTGTCAAAAATCTGCATGCACTGTATGCTTATCTGTCTTTCTGACATTGCACTAGACAGTTTCTCACACTCCTTAATGTGTTTGCTAAGCAGTGAATGGTACTTTAGTGTTCATTTCCAGATCAGCCGCAGCAGACACAGGACTGCCTTGCATTGCCACACTGCACTGCTGCCAAGCCACCTACCAGAAGACTCTTCTGCCTTCTGTACTATCAAGTTGATAAAACTACTGGTTTTGACTTAATTATTAATATTTCAACATTTTATGAGCTGAACTATTTTGATAAAAAGACATTGTCTCCTCAGTTTTGGATATTTTACTTCTTTTTCATATAAAGGGAGACTTTGTAAAGACCTGGATCATCTTTTCTGTCAAGCTGTTCTTGGGATTGAGCTTTGTACAAGTATGAATAGAAGAACATAGATTCCTCTGATCAGCTGTGTTGGAAGCTTTACAGACTCCTACTCATGCAAGCAAGAATGAGCACTGAACACTGTTCCAAGTGCAGGTTCAGAACAAAGCCAAGTTACGCCAAGGAAATCGTATGTTGCTCACTTAACTGTTGAACACTGGCAGGGCTCTGGAGCAGGAGAGATAAAGAGCCCTTGGTGTGACAGCAGCACCTTGCAGTGCACAGCTGTGACATCCTACACACCAGCTGTGTAGGTCAACATAAAAGATGACACTGGAGCTTGAGCTGCACTTCCACATACCTTAAGAATCAAAGAGCAAGAACAAGCCCTTAGAATAGGGCTGATTATAGGAATATTTGGTACAAGACAATAAAAAACCTAAAGTAACTAAGCAAAAGTGGCAGATGCAAAAACTTCAGGACTAGCTTATCTTCAAAGACCTAGGAAAAAATTTTTAAGATTTGCCTCCAGAAAAAACGTAAATGGAGCTACCTAGGTGTGGACAAGGTAACTAAGCTTCTGTTGTGCTCAGTGGAGTTGAATGTAGGCGTGGAGCAGGCTGAATAGCTACTGAGACCCCACAGCATGCACCGAACACAGCTCCACCACCTGTAACAGGGATCTGCCCATCAGCAACAGCGCTCATACGTACACAGGGCTGCACCAAGTCTTGCAGGGACATTGGAGCTACTTCCAGAGTAGCAGCTGCACTAATGTAGCATGCTGTACAAATAAATACACTTTGCTTCTTAGCAGCAGTAATAAATATCAAACATTGCTGTGCTATGGCTAGGTCTTCTGTACAGGAGCCAGGTTTTGTTAAGAGAAAGATTTACTTTTTCCCCCCTCTAGAAGAGGCTGCTACCAGCAGTTGCTACTGCAACATTCATACCTCTCCCAGTTGCCTGAACCTGGAAACATTAATTACTATCAGCCACTTTAATCACCTTGCACAAAATCCACAAAATCCTGGAAAAAAGTATTCTTATTAATAGCCCAGCTGTTGCACCACCGCAGTGGGCAAAAGAAGTACAAGGGATGAAGCAACAGGAAAAGACTACAGAATGAATGACTGTAGGTTTACAGCAATTTTGACAGACTCATTTCATTAATACACAGAGCTTTTGAATGAAACTATGCATGGTTGTGTGTCAGCTCATGGGTGCTTTCCTGTTAACACCAATGATCTCCCTATTTATTAGGCATTTTTCCTGCCTTTTGGCATCATGTGACATGACACATGATATCCAATTAGACAGCCCCAACTGCATTATTCTTGCAACTAAGATGTGAGGTAATACATTAAAGGCTACCCTAAGTACACATTTTGGATATTAAAACTGACCAGTTTGTTCATGATGCTATAAAAGTTTGGTATTCACAAGTTTTATTAAAGAGGATTTTCTATCTAGGAAATCTAATAGAAAGTCTATGAAGCAAGCATTTTTCTGTTCAGAGAAAGACTCACCATGAGGATAGTGAACAGCCTGCTGCATAAAACATCCCCTGAAATCTGTAATACTGATTACTTACTTACCCAGACTAGAAACCATAACAGATGTATACTTTGCAGTTCTTCTCATCGTTTTTTTTCCTTCAACACAGAGAGAGATGATATAAGGAAAACAATCTTGTACTGGGTGGCCCTTATTTTTTGAGCCAGAGAACTTTCAGTCTACTTCTTTATTTGTTAAGTTCTAAACAAGGCCCAAAAACCCTAATTTCTTACTAATCGCCACAAAGAAAATAACATACCTGCTTATCATGGTATATGCTGAATGGTGGCTGTGTTTTCTTATGTTGTTTTATGTAATGCTGGCAAGTTTCATGACTGATTCATTTGAAGAAACCCAGTTTCAGAAGACTTGCACACTGATCAATACATGTGTGAAATTGTTTGGGTTTTTTTTTACCCTCAAAGCTTGCAGAACAGATAGGAACAGACCATTTATGCCTATCAGATTGCTTTTTGTTTTGCCACACAATGCTCCTGCCAACTTATACTTTATCTGTGACGCAGTTACAAAAGCCAGACTATCCTTTTCCTCAACCCAAAAATTTATTAGACTCACAAGCAGCAAATAAAACAGAAGGTGTAACCAGGTTTGTAACAATAGGCTTACCTACTGCATTGCAAATACAACTACCATGTCATGGACTTGCCATCAACCACCATGTCAGTGGTGTGAGTAATTAATACTGAAACCTGTCAAGGAAGTTTTTGAATTGAGTTCTACATAAGCTTCAATTAGAAACAACACTCTTTGTACAACTGACATGGGCTGTGCTTCAGCATTTGGATGGATGGGCTGCAAATACAATGCACATACCACTGAACACAAGGGAACAGAGTTAACAGAGCCTTAAGTTAGAAGTACAGGTAACATCTCCCACTTCTCTCTTATGTAGTATTACTATTGAACTGACACATTCATCTAGAACAGTTTTAAAGATTTACCTGAATCTTGTGTTGACTGTCAAGATTCAGCCATCCTCCATGGTTGAACCACTATATTTGCAGCTATGAAATCCTTATTTGAAAAAGTAATCCCAGCATCACCCTTACATACACAAAATCTCTACTTTCCACAATGAGACAATTCTGGTAGACGAGGCAAATGTGTCCTCAGCCTATGGCACAAGAGCTGTTTCTGTTTAGCTCGCCATCAACTTGTTCTTGCCCCAATTTAATCTGCACATATTTTAGACTGTTAATGAAATGCTATATTGGCTCGATACAGAGTACAGTACACAGCTTTAAGATCTGACATGATGCTGCATCCTCAGCAGCACTGCCCCTGAAGGTACTCATGAGGTGCTGGGAACTGAGACACACAGCAGCAGTGACGGAAGGATCTGAGCTTTGCTGCCTGGGGGAGGCAGCAGCAGCATGCCTGATGCAGGGCGGCATTGAGCCTCACAGTGGCATTGAAGCGCTCTGAAGTTCAATTCTCTGTTCCCATTTATACTTCACTTTCACTGGCCATCTGATGTATTCCTAACAGGGATCACACAAAAGAACAAAATCCTAGCAGAACAGATATCACATTCTACATCAATTTGATACACATGGATCATTTTATTGGAATCCGTTAAAAGAAGTTTGTTCAGATCACCTGTTCAGCAGGCAGTTCGCTGCATACATACTGAGCAAGTCTCCAAGCAATACATAAATGTTGTCTGACTCCATACTTAAGTATCTTTACTACAAAAAGCAGTTTCTCCTCAATAAAAGTTGTATCTGTGAAACCAATGTGCACTTCTAGCTATGACCTGTACCAAATCTGTACCAACAATCCTAGGTTACATACGTCAACGCCTGTTAACAGAGCTTTAACATTACAAAAACTAAGAAAGTGAAATACTGCAACAGCTGAGATACATACTGCATTTGAATGATAGAACATAGTCTATTGACCTAGTTAATGACACAGTCACCAAAACACAACATACAGAAGCAATGTCAACAGCCAGTACTTGTCTAAGCATTTTAGAGTTCCCCTTTTCCCTTCAAATAAAGAAGGGTTATGTACATCTTGTAGGTGAACTTAGGCACCATTAACCTTACAGCAATGTTGATGCTGATAATTAAGGTTAGGTAAAGACATACTAAAGATGCAGGCCGCTGAGTACATGTAGCATTTGTGAGTTTGAGGAGCCAATGTTTACTATAGGACAGGTTTATTACTCAAACTAAGTGCACCCTATGTAACAGCAGCATTAATTGGCAAGACATTTAGTAGAAAATGCCACTTTAGAAACCTAGCATATATCAGTTAATTGAGTAAAGTGTTGATTTTAACTAGCTATGGTGAGAACTGGGGAGTTATTTTAACTGAAACACCTTGGTAAAGTGAAATAAGCTGACCTATCATTGTTCTCTAGAACCCAGGAATAAAGTTAAATGTGTTCTCTCAGTCATCAAGGACTACTATTTCAGCAGGCATTTCAGTTCTTAACTAAAGGACAGGTTAAAATAAATCTAGTGGCAATGCAACATACCCTGAATAGACGCAATGATGACCAATTAGCTGTCAGCCTGTATTTCTACCATTACAAGCCAAACAACTTTGGCACACAAGTATAGCCAATCTTTTAAGTTCAAATTCAACCATTCCAAGCCAGAGAGACCCATTTCAGAGACTGCTCTGTGATTGCATTCTGGACTGTAAAAACATGCATATACCAGCTGCCCCAAAACACACAACTAAAAGAAGTTGCTAGAAATAGCCACTGAACATACACATGCATGCCAGTAAGTTTCCCAATTAAAATGCTATTTACAAGCCATCCTTCAATTTTTTTGTAATTTGTAGTTTTTAACCCAACTTATACACATGAGTTCAAGTGAAAGACATATGTGACCTTTTGAAATATCCAAAGTGAAAATGAGTGCAACTTACAAAGCTACAAAGAGGTCAGCAATGATTTCCTGATCTTTTCAGGTGAAAAATTATTTACTAGATAAGCAATGCAGGGAGAGGTGGAGTCCATGAAGGACATAACCTTTAGGAAAGCAAACACAGCCTTAACCAACCTTAACAGCCTCAACCAATATTGACTTTTCAAAAAATCTGAAAGTTTCTTTACACTGAAAACTGAAGTCCTCCACAAAGTTATCTGGTATCTTGCTGCATGTTGTAATGCATTATTGCCCTACAAGTTGCGCAGAAACCCACAGCCAAGTATTAATGCACAAGAAATTAGAAGTTACCATGCATAAGATATGATTAAGCTGTAACAGAATCTCAGGTATTGATTATGGCTTAGACCTGCATTGAAAGTCAACACTTAGACAAATATCCTCACGTGAATGACATTGTCCATATGAAAGTGAGACAACTTTGTTACACTGAAGACTTACTTGGTTAAAGTGACCTTCTTAGAAGAAACAATACACAATATATTCACAGATAACCATCACAAGAATTAGCCCTGTAAAAAATCCAACAATACTTCTTACTTATCTTTTCTTTAAGTGTTTATATTTGCAGATATTTTATAAGTGAGCTGTTTCTTGAACAGCCAGATCTTTGATAGTTAATTTTTTATCCTACTTCCTCCCTCATCCAAATTCACCAAATTCAAGACATTGTTTTAGCAGCATTCATGAAATCAATAGTGCAAAGTTGTTATAAAAAACTCTTTTCCCAAGCTAGGACATACTCTTCAAGTTTTATATTGGGTCAATAGCACTTCCCATGTTTTAGAGCTCTGGGGAAAGGCAGGAACAATAGATATGCTGATTGTAACAAAAGAACTATTGTTTGCCAAAGGCTTTCTTAAATTTTATTTTTGGGTGGATTTTTTTAATTTGCTGCTCATACTGGCCCTCATTACAACTTTGGTAACTAGTTCACTGCATTAAATTCACAATTCTTCATTTTGATATGCGCCTATAACATGTGAATTGAACTGCACCACAATAATTGTAATGTCATCTCTATACATTCGAGCCAGCTCTTCTGGAAGACTAAGCATCTTGGACAGTCGCTCATGATCCACAGTTCCAAACTCATTATTACCCACTGCATGACGTATCAGGTGAGTTGCTGCATTCTGATCTTCAAACACTGAAGAGATTCTTGCTCTCCTTTCTGTTAAGAGACCATGCATCTGTCCCAAAGTCACCTTATAGCCACCAACAGCTATTGGCTGTTGGTGGTGAACACCAGCGAGGTACTCCCCCACAATTCTAGCCACATCTTGCCTGTGCATTGTCTCCCACAGGCCATCTGTGGCCAAAACCAGGAACTTATCCTGTGGCCGTAACTTGTGATGAATGACTTCTGGTTCAGCTGTGAGGTACGGCGGAGTGTGATAGTTTGGAGGAATAAACTTTGTATATTCATTGTCATTCAGCTGATCTGGGCCCGATTCTACTACTCTCTTCTGCAATTCAATACTCCATTTAAACTTCACATCACCAAATGCTCTGAAAGGCATCAGGAGACCCAAGAGACGATCTTGTTTCACAAGACTTTTCTCTTCAGACTTTGGATGCTCCATTTTCACACGTTCCACTTCATGTTCATTTTGTGCATTGTGGTCGTATGACAAATTAACCGCAGACCAAGATCCGTCTTCTTCCTGGACGCCGAGCATTGCTCTACTGTCACCTGTGTTTGCAATGTGCAAGTCGACACCATCCACATGGGCTACACAGGCAGTTGCACCGGAAAAGGCTACTCGCAGTACTAGGTAGTTGAGAAAAGAATTTGGATCTCCTACTTGAGCCTCCAAAGAAATATCATTATCAAGCCTCTTAAAAGCATTAATTAAAGCCTCTCTCACATCAGTAGTTTCTCCACTGTTGAGATCAATCAGCTCCTGCCAGTAAGTTCTTAGACTGTTAAAGTAAAGTTTGGAAGCCTCTTTGCTAAAATAATCGTTGGGATGCTTGTGCCACTGTAAAATGGGCAACAGAGCTCTGCCACTCTCCACAGCATTTTCTATTTCAAGTAAAGTCTCATGAGGTAACAAAGAGACAGCAATGTAGTAAAACAGTCTTTCACTGACAGCCTGAGCACAAGCACAGCCTGCATGGCCATCAAACACACCCAGAAGCATCCCTCTTGTCTGCAAACAAGTGGCAGCACTCCTCCGGTCCTCTGTCGGAGCATTAGCAGGCAACTGGTTGCTATCAAAGCCAAGAACAGAACTTACATTTTTACCATCAAATTCTGGGACTTTGAAACTGTATTCATTTGCCTTCAGAATGCTGTTGACCTGTGAAGGGGTGAGGTAAAACCTCTGTGGCGTAGAAGCATAATCCCTTGTGTGAATAAAATGATTAAAGTGTTCCTTTGGCCTGTAAAGTGCCGCGAATTTCTTCTGTGGTGCATATCTGAAGTGACTGTGAGCAAAATGAGATGACAAACAACAGAGGTGTTTATGGTGGCAGTAGCACGCAGTACTGCCTATTCTGCTAATCTCACAGTTACGAATCAATGGGAACAGATGAGCTGGTGCTGGCATGGCATCAGACAACAATGGCAGCCTGGAGCTTCGGACTGGAATTGCTGAAAGACAAGAGAACAACTATGCTTAGCAGGACAGCTAACGGATTTTTTTCCCCAGAATTCTGTTTTAAGATGTTTACAGCTCCTAACCAAGCTGCTTATTATATGGAGTTCATAGCTTCAAAGGACTTGACAAAGAAAGGCATTACGAGGTGCTTGTTTATAGACATTACATTGGGCTGTACCAAAAAAGCTATACTGTGCTTCAGCACAGGTATTTTAGCTCTTATACCCAGCTCTTAGACAGCAGGCAGGAAGTGAAAGCATCACCCAGACAGTCAATGCAGCCTCAAACAACAGCACAACAGTTAGAATGGAGCACTCTACAGAATTGCCACATGACTTCTACAGAGATGCGCCTTCCTGGTGATTTCACAGCTGACAGAGACAGATACGGAACACAAGGAAGAAAACACTAAGGCTGAAGAAAAACCATCTAACAGGAAGACTCAACAAACAATTCTGAGATGACATACAACAACGATGGTTTAGACAGCAGGAGCAAGAAGCTGGAAATAGAGAACTGATATTCTTTATGCAATCAGAAGTCAGTAGCGGGTTTTGTTTCTTTCTTTCCCCTTTCACATGTAAAACTTGAAACTTGTGTGACACATACAAAATAGCCACAGCAGTCTATGCAGCAATTTTCTAGCTTAAAATATAAGTACAAGAGGTAAAAAGGATATACAGCTTTCCAACAGCTATTCCATGCCAGTACATTTTAAGCTTATAAAACACTTAAAAAAACTACTCAATTGAAAGCCTATTTGCAAATTGTTTGCTTCCATGACCAGAACAGAGGCTTACACAATACTCTAAAGCTAGTTCAGTGTTAAGATAAACCACTAATATCTGACAAAACATTACACTGCTACTTGCCACATCTAAAAGTTTTCCTTATTTTTCACTTGCCTGAAGAAAGAGTATACTAGCATACTCTTTCTTGTCCCCATTTACATACCAAATCACAACATTAGTGCGAGTGCTTCTCAAAAGCCTGATTCACTATGCCTCATTACTAGGAAGTCTTTCACAATATAATACTTGAGAGACAGTTCCAGAGTGGAAATAGAGTTGAACTGTGCCCTGTGTGAAGTACACACACTTAAGGCAAATTCAGTTTTCTCTTTTATGATCAAGTTTCATCACAAAAGCTTTTTCTCAAAAGAAAGACCATTAGAAGAAGAAAGTACTAATCTATCAGCACTGCTAGATGCCAAGTTGTTTTACTGAAGAAATGGATATTGCTGTGTTATGCAAGGTGCTTCAGTCATTAAATGATTCTTTTATAGCCAAGCAGGCATACCAGTATTTCAGATGGGACTCAATCCCAACAGCCCCAATACTCAGTCTAAAAGATCATGCAATATATAGGAGAAACTGCATTTTACATCACCCCATTCCATTAGCTTTCCATAGCTTCAGCCATGACTCTGATCACCTGAGCCAGCTGAGAAGTGTCAGGAAACATATGAAGCTTCACCTCATTCTCCTTGTTTCAAGAAAGGGAAGCAAGACATATTCTTCCCTCTTGTTTTTAAGTAAACCAGAGTAGAGCCCATTTCTCAGATACATGACATGTAAGTGCTGAAAGCAGAATAGAATTCATGTTGCTGTCATGCCGCTGACCCCCCAGTACTAATGAGTGACTGTTGTACATTGACAAAAACTCTCCTGAGTCTCCCACTGACAGCTGAAGATTGAAGTTTTCTGTTGTGCAGGTACCAGGAAGAGCTCAGACTGTAGTCCAGACAAAGACGAGCAGTGAATTGGCTGAAGCTTCCAGAGGCATACGGAATTTATGTTAGCCATTTGCTTCTCCGGTCCAGGCTTCACATACACACAGCATGAGAGCAGTAGACTGCAACTCCAAATATAGATTTTAAATTCTATTCACTGCCTTCTAATTATATGGGAGCTATTTTGGTAACAGGTATGCATATCTCTTCACGTGACATTTAAAAGCAACAATTTTGCTTAAAGTTCTATGGATGTGCCTGGCCTACAGCAGCACCTCAGCTTCAGCACTGATCTCCCATTAGACTCCACCTGGATCAAGCTGTCCTGGCTGCTCAGCACTTGTGTTCAGTGCTGACGCACAGTGGTGCCTCAACTGTTCTGACCGTTTCGTTGGTCCATGATGAAGCAAAAATACAAATGTATTGCTGTTGTAACAGTTCTACAGTGCCACCAGAGGATATTCCTATGATTTTTATTGATTAGGTTATCAAATGTTACATGAACTCCAAGTAGTAAGAAGTTGGCCTCACATTTTCCATGGCTCATACAGCAGATCCACGCCAGCTTAAGAGATCAGTCTGTTTCATGTACCAACTTCAATAATTCCAAGCTGATTAAGTAAATGCCTAATTCCAAGTGTCCAAACCTGAACTGAAATTAAAGTCACTCTCACCTACCCCCCAACACTGCTAGCCCAAATATAACCAGACACTCCACCTGCCCTTTAAATAATCAAGATCCCAAGTTCATTATGGTTGATCAAAAGATGGCTGAGAAAAAAAAAGTGGAGATTTGACAGTTCAATCAAAATTTGTCAAGATATTAGAATCAATCCAGTGTAAATACCTTTCCAAGCCCAGAGCATGGTACAAGTGCTATTTTTCAAACTGTAAATGCAATATGACCAGTAATTGGTCAGATGGTACTTAGGGATTTTGCAATACTACACTAAAAAAACAGGACAATGTTCCATCTTTCTTTAATAAAGGTTCGTCATAGCCGTGCTGTCAGGGCTAATTGGCACTGCACAGGTTCCTCCAAAACACTGTGCCAAAGACGCATGGCTTCAGGTAAAAACACTCACTCGGGTACCTTTCCTACACCTGACAGAGCCGAACGAGCCAGATGGAGAGGACGGGGAGGTGGGGAGGAGGAATAAGAAGCATTCAACACAAGCAGCACCGTTAATCCTTCCCTCCGGCCTCAGCCCTCAGACAGAGCCCAGCCTAGCAGCCCCTTCCCCGGGTCCCATCCGACCCCCCGAGCGCGTCGCTGCACGAAGGGAGATACGTACCGATCCGCCTGGGCCCAGGACATACACACATTCTCCTGTCACAACATGAAGCCGCCAACATCCACAAAGCAGAAGCCCGGGGGGCGGGGGGAGAAGCAAGGCAGAGAGTTTGTTAGAGAAGACGTAGAGCTCCGGCACGGAGGTGGGACGGCAGACAGGAGGAGACACGCACACACAGCCCTTCTGCGGGCGCACGGCGCCGCCGCTGCCACTCGCCCAGCAATGGGACTGAGCCAGCTCCGCAGGGACCGCCCGAACCCGCCGACCGCCCGGGCACCGAGCCCCGCCAGCCCCGCTCTCCCTTGCGGCAGGGCGAGGGGCAGGGCCCGCTCTGNGGAGCACGCTGACTCCGCAAGAGACGGCTAAAGTCTGTCCCCAGGCCAGGCACCTCTCTTTCCTGAGAAAGCCCTCTGCACTCCTTTGGTCAGGAGTTAGAGTCACGCAGCTTCTGACTGTTACGGGAACCGAATGTTGGGAGAATGTTTAAATTTTGTAGGGTGTATTGGCATTTACTCTGTTAAAGGGTGGTGCTTTTTTGGGTTTTTTTTTTCCCCTTGAAGTGTTGACTTGCAGTCACAAAGCATGTAAACTCCGCAAGAGGCCACTGAAGCTTATACCGAAACATGGGGGGTTGTGGGTTTTTTTTTTTT
>WBMY01008536.1:999472-1056288 GCA_013397315.1 Donacobius atricapilla
TAATTAATTTGCCCCGTGGCGTTTTGTCTTCTCCAGAATCCCTCCAGAGAGAGCAGGCTGCTGTGGAGCCCTAAAGACTGGGGACCTCTCTGCCCTGACACCATCACATTGCTGCCGTCGCTGCCAGCAAGGAATGAAGGGTTTGAGGGCAGTGCCTGTGAAGAAGGAGCGGCCCTTCCCTAAAAGGGCAACACCTGTCGTTCCTGCCCTGCGGCAGCAGCAGTAGCCTCCCCCCTCTCTTTTCTCTCCCCTCTCTTAGTTACTGTCCTGTCCCTGTTCCACATCTCTAGGGCAACGCCCAATTTTGCATGTGCTTCTGAAGTACTCTGATCTAAACTTACTGTTCTTGTACATTTCTGAATATGGAAAGTAAATAAATCTGACAGTATTCGGATTTCCTAGATCATCTGTCTGTTTATAGATGGCTGTACTCTCACTCCTTACTATTTTGCAGGGTGTCTGGGATGCCCACTTTGCTGTGTTTTCGTGGCAGCAGGTGTTAGTAAGAATCTGCGCTTAGTTCCTAGAAGACTCAAGAGCTCTAGTTGAAATGTAAGAGTGTGGAAAGTATTACCCCGTGACCCTTTGTGTAAAAATCAGCTGAAAAGATAAAATTATGCCATCCTTAGAAATGCAAGCCTTTCATGGTAGTAGTTGAAAACATAGAGTATTAAGATTTCCATTTATTGGGTGTTCTGGGTGACTTTGGAGATATTTATTTGTTTATCCAGAATGGTATGCCATCATCTTCTCTTTGAGGCTTATTTTAGAGGTGAAAAAAAAAAAGGCATCTGATAGACACCATTATACATTAAAACTTCATTAAAGAGCATGGAAAACAAATTATTTGCATTTCTTTTTAACGGTAGCATATGGTTAAAAATGGATTGCCAGCATGTGCTGAAATAACAACCATTTACATAATTTTCTCCTTGCAGCAAGAGTGACTTTAAGGCCCTCAAGTTTAGAAATTTTCTTACAGACTATGTAAAGGCGCACTATCAAGCCACCTTCTTACCCTGTCAGAAGGAAGAAGGCTGTGGGAAGATAGATCTCTACCTGGCTGAATTTGAGGCATCGTTCTACGAACAGAGACACAGAAATGGCTTGGGATGAAGTCACCACTGATCACCTCATATTCCTCTAAGTGAGGGGTCTGTAGAGTGGCTTCATGTATGACTTTCACAGCGATTGTTGCTGTCTAGAGTTGCCTACCTAGAAAAAAGAATTCCACAAAATAGTTAGCATTTTGCACTTCTGGTCTTCAGAACATCTTGTGCCCATTAGTTCAATTCTCTGTAATTTCCTGTGAAATTGAAAGGTTAGTGGTATAGCTCTCTGTTTATTGATTTAATTATCCCTTTCTTCCTGATTTAAGGCCAGGAGAGGAGCTACCTTTAGGGCTGGTCTTGGAAGCTGTAGCTCCCTGTCTCACAGTATCCTGTTGATACATCTGAACATTAGACAAAATTTGAATTTTAAAATACTGAGTGAGAAAAGATTGTAGTCTTAGCAGCCACATAAAAATGCCACAAATCAGAGACAAAATGCTAACATGTGGCTGACATTTTGCTCCTCGAGCTTTATGTGAGTTTGCTGGTGTGTTGCCGGAAGTTGGATGTTGCAATTTAACTGGAAAGTTAGATTTTCCTTCTCTTCGTCTTGTTGCTGCCTAGACCTTTTTGTGCACTTTGAGCAAACAGTCCACTTCTGCTGATTCTAAAGAATAAAAAATATTCTAATGAATAAAAACATGCTGTTCCACATTTAACATTTTACACCAGAGATTGATAGAAAAGCAATTACTTGTAACTACTTCAAGGCATGCAAAGTCTCCCTGTTTCCCTGGATGAAAGGATTATCAACATAGTGTAACAAGAGACATCAGTTCTTGTCTTAATGTGCCTGTTGTCAGCAGTGGCTAATTCTGCACTGCAGAACCAAAGGGCAGCTATGCATTATCACTGCAGCTAAAGTGCTGCAGTACTTACCCTAACACACATTTCCAAAAAAATGCATTTCCAGAGAAACTCTATTACGGATCATCAAAATCCATTTTCATTTGAAATCAGGTGTTTGCAATAACCTTCTAGTTTAAATAGGTTCTCATGCCTGATGTATAAATATTTTATTGATTCATTTTTATTGACTCATTTTTACTGAAAGCTAGTTCGGGAGCACGGGATAATATTTCACTTGTTTTTATATCCCTTGACTCCTTAACATTCTTATGATATCCTTGCACACAGTGTTACAGAAATGCCATGTTGCTCCTGTGCTTGTTGAAAAGAGCGGTTGCTCATAAAACCTGTCTTAAAACTGAGTGCATGGATCAAACACTTGGCAGCCTGCCATACCAATCTGGAGCAGGAAAAAAGGGCAGGGGAGTCAGGTAAGTTTTGAGAGCAGAAAGAAAAGCCTAACAAGGGAGAAAATAAGGGAGACAAACAAGCCAGGTATGGAATAAACAGGAAGGATTGGACAGGACTAAACTTTCCTTTCCTGAGAGCATGATAGAAGCAATGACAGCAATCTCAGCATGCTGTTCCACAGAGCAGCAAATTATTTTTTGCGGAAATCAGGAGCATTATATGTGGCAAAAATAAATGTGTCAGTAGAACTCAAAGCAGATGGAGTACCTGCAAACAGCAGTGGCCTGTGCCCTTCAGTCTGCTTCAAAGGGAGAGTTTGGTTGTACATGCCAATGTTCTGCTGCCCTCTCAGGGAGTGTTTGCTGTGGATGGTGCATCTGTGCTGCCTCAACACAGCTAGGTTCCTGAGTACAGTGAACATTTCTGAAGTTTTACAATGAGCCCTGCAAAAGGTGATTTTTAAAGAACATCTAAGAGTACCAACTTTAGAGTAAGCCAGCAGCACTTAGCCACATGATTCATCTCTCCCCTGCCCTTTCTAAAGGCAAGTCCAATG
Source organism: Donacobius atricapilla (assembly GCA_013397315.1). Taxonomy (NCBI): domain Eukaryota; kingdom Metazoa; phylum Chordata; class Aves; order Passeriformes; family Mimidae; genus Donacobius; species Donacobius atricapilla. Next base: position 1,002,401 of record WBMY01008536.1, read on the forward strand.
GCAAATCACAGACAATTGCTTTCAGTGGGTATTTTGCTGTCATGGTGGGACAGAGTTGAATTTATTTTTTCCCCTCTGGAGGCCCTTTGTATCTTCACTCTTAATTCCTTTCTGAAATGAAGCAATGGGCCTCATTCAACAGTTCAGATTCAATTTCCTAGACTCAGAGAGTAGCTGAGGTCAGACAGGACCTGCTGAAAGCAGGGCCATCTTTAAAGCTATGTCAGGTTGTTCAGGGACTTGGTCAGTTCTGTTTTGGACATCTTTGAGGACTGAGGTTCTCCAGTCTGCCTGGGCCCCAGTTCCAGTACTTCACCACTTTCATTCTGAAGATTTTTAGGTTTTAGTTAATCAGAATCTTCCATGGTAAGCTTGTATCTGTTGCCTCTTGCCCCTCAGGACTTCTTTGTGCCATCCTATATGTCGATTCCCAACTCTTTAGCAGAGAATTAAATGCATTTTTTTCAGTTGGTAGTAGTTGTGCACCAGTTTGCACTCTTCACCTGGGCTGGTTTTTCAGGGTCTCGTATCCAGTTTGGGGAATAGAGAATTCTGGCAGCTTGATGAAATAAGGGAAATTCTGTAGAAAAATAATGTTTTGGCCAGTTTCAAGAATGACACTTAGGACATTATCAGTGTCTGGCTACGAGGAAGTATTTTCAGGATATCAGGAAGTCGGATCCAGCAATCACCTCGATTCTGAAGGGTCTGATCCCTTTCCAGCTGTAGTCCATCATGTGCATTTTTCATTTTTCTTTGTTACAGTAATTTTAAAAAGTAACTACATTTGCAGTTATAATGGCTGCCATGCAAAAGATTCAATAGACTTCAGGGGAAATAGTGGAGAATGAACTTGGGAGGGGGATCTGCCCGCATTTTTCCATGCAGAGAATAGCTTACACTTTTCAACAGATAAAATACTGTTTACCTAATGCTGCTGGAACAATGATATCCTGGGTTTGTTTTATCAGATATGATACCCAGAAATAAAAGGCTGCTCAGATGCTGGTAACTGAATATAGCTGTTTGTCTTTACTTGAGGTCACTGGAGTCAAGAGACGGAAGCCAATGGATGGTAGAAACAGCTGGCTTGAGTTGAGCTCTTTCTATGCAAATGTGAATGGTAAGGACTAATATTTTCTCCAGCAATGAGCAAGAGCAATCAGTGCCAACTACTAGAAGTACCAGTGTTATTGTCTTAGCATGAGGGAATACTTTGAAGTGAAAAGTACTTATGGAAGATAAAATTAGAAATTTCAATTTGGAACCAAGAGTAGGTTCTGAACCAATCTCTTAGGCATCTTGGGGCCCGGGACTAGATCAGGTCACATTTCCACTTGTAACAGGGAAGTTTAGAAAGAATACCAAAGTGACCTCCTTCTCATTCCTCTTGGCCTTTCTCAGTTTAGCCTTACCTAAATGCTGGGAAAGTAAGACCTTGTATCCTTTGGGGTTTGTATTTGGTGATAAAAATATAAGCATTTGTTGTTTATTTTCTGTAGAAAAAAGATGAGTTAGGTTACTGGTTTCCTTGGTTGAGAAACAGACTTATTATCTCAAGTGACCCCATCTACGTAAATTTTTACCATTTGCTTGATACTATAGATTTAATTTATATTTTTAAACAACGAACCAAACATGTATATATGCTAACCTCTTCCCTTCCCTGACTAGATCCAGTATTTTGTTGTTCCAGGCAGGTGTCCTGATCAGAAGATTACAGTCTCATTTTCTGCCTCTGAGCCAAGGAGTGGTGGATTCCTGTGTGAGTGAACAGTCTTTGCTTCATGGTAAGGCATTGCCCTCACCTCAGCCGACCTGCAGCCAGACAGTAACAGGACTCACCTGGAAAAAGAGGCAGTGTGGAATGAAGGTGATAATTATACCAACCTTTTACAGTTAAAAGCTTTAGCCATTAGGCTATTACATGGTAAGATAGCAACAAGAAGAAGTAGCAACACTGTGTGTCTTACAAGTGGATCTGGAGCTTTGTTTATGGTATTCAGGAACTGGAGGCAGCCAACTCTCTCTGAGAGATCCTGGCCATCTCAGCAGAGCAAACCTATGCTCCTGTGCCAGGCTTTTAATCAAAAGAGGAGGCCTGACTGTGATCATTTTCAGCAGGCCTGCTTTAGGGGTGCCTTTCTTTTTCTAGGGACTTTTTTATGAAGTCATTTAGAGATCCCCATTCTAATTTTGCCCTGCATTGGCAGTGAGATGCTTCCCTTGAATCTGGATTCCAGCCCAGGGCTGGATTTGGCTTGCAGGTCTGAATAACCTGCATATTCTGTTGCACAGCTCAGTGATGTCCCCATAGCAGAGGCTAGGGAGGTGGTGCAAGATCACATGTTCTAAAGATCTAGGAGCATTGAGAGGACATTCAGGAAGCACAAGATGTCTGCTACCCTGCTGCTTCTCAGAAGCTCAGGAGACGTTTGCTGCAAACCTTTTGGGCTTGCAAGTTAGCAGTCCAGGCTATTCCTGGACTTATTCCTTATTCCACCTTATTCCTTCCCCATGATCATTTTAGTCAATGTGTTTCAAATGCCCTGGAGCAAGTCCAGATTGCATGCTAAGTGTTTTAGAGTAGTGTTTTAAGAATAAGGATTATTTATTCTATTAGTGTTGACTTAACACTGGGGCTAAACACCAGCCACATCAGGCTGTTTCTTTGAAACTTCTTTGAACTTTGGATGCATCTCTGCAGCCTGCAGCCTTGTGTAAGTGCAGAGGTTTGTTCAATTTGTCTGGATGTTATATAAGCTGTCTTTTATTTTCCTTTTGCTTGTGATCATGTTATGTAGGCTGCCTTCTTAAATTTCAGGAACCCTTAGGCAGCCTGAGTCATGTGTATGAGGCTCTCTTTTGCACTGTTGTGTAAGGTAGTGAATTGCAAAGGTCATGGGAATGAGTTATTTAAAAACTGAAACATGCTGGGCTCTATCCAGCTCAGAATAGTTGAGCTCAGAAAGGCATTTGCGTTTTAAATTACAGTTTGGGTTATCAAGGACTGATTTACCTAACTCACTATTTCAGTTTCCTTAGCAAACTGCTGCAGCACACAATATTTTTGTTTATTTTAAATGTGTTGCTGATACAATCATGCATTCCCATGAGATAATGAATAAAATATTTATTTTCAATACTAGAAAACAAATGCCTTCACAAGTATTGTCATCATAGGCACAGTCTTCACGCTCATTCATTTTCGGTGCTCACAGCAATTAATCTCCGTTACCATTTGATCCCAATGGAAGACATAAAAATCACGGTCAAAGTGCACAGAGTGCTTTGATCTACCCAGTGAACAACTGGGTTGTGATGTGTCCCTGTGCCCTTGTGTAAACGGGCTCAGTCATACTGATGCCATGCAGGTTAAAGGTACCAGAACAGATAACCCTGGGGTCTCTAAGGCAGATTGCTATGTTTTTGTTCACTCTGTCTGCTCTCTGGTTTAAGCCATCCAACTGTACCCTCATTTATAGAAAGACCTTGCTTCCTATTTTATGTCCACTTCGAGACCCTCCAAGTCACCACCCATAAAAAAGTGTATGCAGCCATACTTTAAAGTGAAAGTGCTCTGGACTTGCCCAAAAGCACTTTTAAACTTGGATCATTTCACAGTGCAGTTCAGGGCATGACTCCACCAACTGCTCAGCACGCAGAGCAGGGCAGGCAGCAGTCTCTGGCAGCAGGGAGGGCATTGCAGCGGGCCAGGGGAGCAGGAGGGAATACAAAACCACACCCTGGGAGTGATTTTTGTTCTCTCCATCAGCCTGTGGAGCTATCCCAGCATCATTTTGCCCATTTGCAAAATTCATGTGTGCAATTCTAATTTTCTTCCCTTTTCATGCAGCAAAATGTAATCAACTTGTGATCACATCAAATCCTATTGAAAATAGTAAGAAAATGTAAGAAGTAAGTAAATGTAAAAAGTAAGCTATGTGACGGGAAAAAATATTAAATTGGTTTGGTATGAGGAAGCAGTTAAATAACTCTGATTACTGAAACTCAAACCAGTACAATCCACCCCCCCAAATATTGCACCAATATCACAAAATTAAGTAATAGCATGTCCTCATATAGACTTGCAATGCAGGGTACTTGTAAATGATACAGACAGAAAGTAGTTAAGCCAGAAACTGTTGAATCATACATGTGCATGTAGGAGAGGGGGAAAAAAACCTATTAAAAAAAAGGCTAGAAATATAAAGAGCACAGTAGACTGAGTTCAGGGACATGACACTGAAAGGAAGGAGAACACTGGGGCAAAGGACTTCCTTCAAATGGTTTGAACATAAGCACAGGTGAGCTCTTGCTGTTTGCCTGGTTTTTGCTGTCTTCAGAAAAACAAGCACTTTTTAAATACAAGAATTGTATATGTGAGGCTATTGCATTATATCCAGTGTCACGACTCAAGGTGATTGCTAGGATTAAAGAGAAACAGCTAAAAGAAGAGATGGAATAAGGAAGGACAGAGTCTATGAAGCATAAGGATTTAAAGATGTTAGCAAAAAAAAAAAATCTCAATTATTTTCCTGTATTCAAATCATTCTGGTTTGTATTTGCATGTATCAGTGGGTAGAATATATGAGTCACGGGGTGGGGTGTTTTCTTGCATGTTAATAATGGACACCTTACCCTGAGTCAAAAAGCAGTACCTTAGGTTAATCCAGGAAACCCTTCTTGAATCTGGCATCATGTGAAGACTGGCAACAAGCTCACTTTCCCCAGTAAAGTGCTATAAAACCCAGCAAGAGAAATCTGCAAACAGAAAGTCTGTTCACTTCTCTAACACAGCTCTTATCCTCTTGGACTATCTTGGGTCGAGCAGCTGGAAGACAGCATGTTCTGTAGGCAGGCAGGTCCTGGCAGGCAGTCAGTACAGCTGCAAACACCACACTCTGTGCCAAACATGAGTCTGTAATTTCTCTCAAATGGTCAGTTTTTTGAGGATAGCATTTAGTCATTTCCTGGGAAGACAAAGGGTGCCCATCAGAGCTAATGGTACTTTACTTGCTCATTCGTTGCCATGTGGGAGGTGGCCATAAAGCACACTTGGAAAATAAGCACAACGGATTCAAAATTACAGCAACAGTGTTGATGCAGGAATTTGCTGCCAGGCAGTTCCCAGAATCCCTGCACCCCTTGTCAGTCAAGGAGGCATTTTCTTCTGACTTACTTTTCTCAGTCTGAATAGGAGAGCAAATGTGCCTCAGGAGAAATAAGAAGTGTGTTAGTTTTCATTAACTTTTAATTTGAAGTCTGCATAACTGAATGAAACCACTGTAGTAATCTGGAAAGGGTATCTGAAAGCCCTGTTGAATCACAGATAATTCCTCCCTTCTCTCTGAAAAGTACATATTTAAAAGGTGCTTTGTTCAGAAGCACAGTATCCCTGCCAGTACTTGCAAAGAACTCAAACAGTAGGAGCAACTCTAGAAAGTCATTTCAGGCTGCTGCAGCATTCCCAGGGCTGTAGTAAAGGTCAGTGTGTGTGTCCTTCAGCCATGTGGAGTTCTGATTAGCAAATCTGTGTCGTTGACAACTCTGAACTGTTTCCAGACAGCAAAATATCAGGGCTCCCATGTGCACAAGAAGTGCACTCCCCATGCCCAGCTTGTGCTCAAAGGCATGGGACTTGCTGCAGAGTGTTCAGCCTGTAACACTGCAGCAAGGCTCACACCCAAACATTCCAATCATGTCAGTAAAGAAGAGTTTAAAAATGTTCTGCTGCTACATCTTTCTGTTAAAAAGCCAACAAAGTTTTAAAGAAAACTTAAGGGAAAAGGAACTATAGCATCTTCCCACACTGTACCATTTTCCACAGTCATTCCTTAAGGCCATCTTTACAGCACTCACAGGGTAGACCAACATGTTTTCATGATTTTATCTTGCCTGCAGCAATCATAATTCTGCCAAGTACCTTGCCACCTTTACCTTTTGTTTTGCTACTGTGGCCAAGCCTGTTTGGTCTTGCTACCATGGCCAAATCACCAGATGTAGTGTAATATTGGGAGGCCAGATGTCCCTGACCCAGTTGGGATTCAGTGATGAGTCCTGCCAGAAATGTGCCCATCCCTGTGAACTAGAAATGCCTTCTTTGTTGTGCCCAGGAAACCACTAACCAAGCTTGTGTGGCTTGGTTAAAGTGTTTGCCAAACACATGTTTTGGTTTAAGTGTTTGCCAAACGCATGTATGGTGCAGCTGCTCCACGTGATGCATTGGCATAGTGAACATTGAAATAAATACTGTATTTATTTCATCCAGAGCATTCTCTGGCTTCCCTTGGACATTAAATAGCGAGCAAAAATGTGTCTCACTGGCTGTTCTCTATTAAGAAAGGTTGGTTTTTGACGTTTGAAAATTATTATTTTTCATCCTTTTGTTTTTACGTTCTATACCAGAAGAGTAGAGAAAAAAAATGCTGTATGAATCAGAGATGAACAACAGGCTTGTACCACATACCAGGGAGCAGCTGGTGAGTGAAGCACTCCCTGACAGCCCAGAACATCAGGGGAGCTGGATGCAGAGAGGAAATGTGCTATATCGATTAATTTCTTCTGCTTTGTTTTGTTTTCTCTTAGTACTGCACTTCTCCTTTATTTGAGCTCATGTGTGCGGAGTACTGGGAACTGTGACAATGGATCAAGCTGAGGCTGCTGACACCACTGAAGGTGGGAGGGAAAAGCACACATATAAGTGAGAGAAGAATTTGGCCTAATGTCCCCTTTAGACTTTATACAACCCAGGAAAAGTAAAATAATGTTGCTGACAGTACCAGCTTTTAACAGTATTTGCACAGTAACAGGACATTGTATTAGAATTTATGTCAATACTTTTTTTTTTTTTGCTTGTCCTCTTGAAATGTATCTCCCTTAATGCTTGCCTACCCTGAAAAGCCAAATCCCTGTAGTCAACATGTACAGGCAATGCAGAAGGAATGTCAAATGATTTCTGCAAATACAAATTTCTTATGGAGTTTTATTTTTGTAAAAGTTCATGTCTTTGAAACATTTGTAAGCTGGTGAGGTAGCAATTTATTCAAGCTTGCTAAGTGCACTATTTTTCTATAGTTTCAGTTAAATACTGTGAATGAAGATTGCCATAGTTACAGCTGAGTTTAGAAACTGGCACTACTGTATTGTAATTCTGGTTTCCTACCTTTCTTATCTTGCTCTGGTACAGTGAGAGACACATTTCCATCTCTGTAATTAACTGTGGTGTGAAAGATCTTGCACATTCATTTAAAAATGCTTGAGAAAATGTGAGATGAGGGACATTTTCCATTGTCTTGTTTTCCCCAAAATCAGTGTGTGACGTGGTACTTCCTACATCCAGTCTGCATGCCTTCTGTGCATATCTTCAGCCCAGTCCTTGAAATTCAGTTTGGCACGTTAATTCACTGCAAAAATATACATCACCAAGTTAACAGGTACACCAACGGCTTCTGTTTATATAGAATATATTGCATGTAAAGACCTGCATTATGTTGGCATTTATTTTGACAAAAAAAAACTGAGGTCCCAACAGTCCCGGTGTTAAGACCTGCAGCTGGCAGGTCTTAACACTGACTTCTGCGTGGTTTGGATAGATCTCAGGATGGTGGCTGGTAGGCAGGAATCGTCAAGAACTTCATGTAATATCCTCTGCAAAGCAAATGCCTTCTCCCCTGGGCAGCTACGAGGTGTGTCTTACTGTCTCCATGAGCTGCATTCCAATACATCAAAGATGACATATGAATAATTGGCAATAATTCAGGCGTTTTGTCAGGCTGCTGAGTCATTACAAAGCAGACTGGGAGCTGGGTCGTACCGCCCTGCAGGTGAGGACTCGGCACATCTGGGTCTGCCCAGCGCTCATGGGAGAGAGCGACGCCTCCCTTGCTCACAGGGGCAGCGGCTCGGCGACACAGCAGCGACACCGCATCCTCACCGCGCTCCCGAATTCCTCACCTGCAGCCCAGCCCCCTTCCTTGTGCTGGCTGGCATGCTTCACAGACCCTTTGCCAGGATAACACAACTTCCAAAGCTGGAAATAGATGAATGGATGACTATTGCCCCCCCCGCATTGTATACTGCTGGTTCAGAGAATTGAACCTGCCCATAGAGGAGGGAGGCAGGGGGTGGCTGGGCTGGGGCAAGGAGAGCCATGGACCTGGGGAGAAGCAAAGGGGAGCAAGGAAAGCAGGTCTGCTTGTCCTCTTGGCTCTTTTCCGTCATCCAGCTGTGCCTCTTGAGCTGAAAGGTATGTGTTACCAAAGGATTTGTTAAAACAATCAACATCTCTCCTTTAATACAGTAGTAAGAATAAATATGCTTTATTCTCCTGAGATGGTGGGTGGGAGGGAACACTCACACCACAAGATTAGGTAGGGCCAACCTTTGTCCTGTGAATATTTTCCTGTAATTCTTTTCCAAGACAGGATTATGATTATTCACCACGAACTGACATGAACAGAGCTTTATTTTGAATATTTGATACAAGGCTGGTAGAACTTTAAGGAAAACCAGCATTCACCATGCTTTAGTGTTGTAATCAAGCTCTCTGAAGTTACATGCCCAGCTCATCTGCATAGTAGACATAATTAAATATGCATTTCATACCCATGGTGAAATAAATCTTCAGTTTGCTTGCTGCCTGTGATTGTGATGCCATATGCTTGGCTGAGCATTGCTCCTGATGGATCACTGTGCAAGGATGCCTTACACTGGGGGCTGAGTTCCTCAGTGAGTCACTGCAGTAGAATGCACGGTGGAAAAAGCTCACTTCCCCAGTTGCTCAGAGTTAAAATATTTTTGGATCCATGCCTGGTTTGTGCTAGAAATATTAAGGATGTTATTCTTTTTCTGGTAAAGTTCCATTAAGAGGGTGAGTGATCATTGCTCCACCTAGCACTGAATTCTCTCAAACTGTAGCTGAGTTTTCCTTTCCAAATCAGTTATGTGGCTGTGTCTGAAATGTGCCTTGAACCAGTATGGTTGGCTTCTGTGTTGAACATGCAGGACTGCATTTACTCTTTCATCTTTGCTTTATCTTTAGTCCCCAGTGGCAAACTGACATTGAGCCCTCATCCGAAACATGGACCATAGCAAATCTATAGTTTTTCAAGCTTTGATGCAGTAAATAGAAGATGAAAAATCATGTGATTTTTTTTTCTTTAAAGCTCTGTTAAAATTATCCAAGTTCTTCAAAATTATGAGTAGAATTAATGCTATGTTTTTAACCAAAATCAAAGCACTGGAAGGAGTGCCCAAATTTTCCTGTGGTGGAAATCTGATGAGGCCCAGAGTGTACTGCTGGAGATGGAGGTCAGTCAGTAAAGGCATGTTCTGTGCACAGGTGTCAGTGCAAGGTGTTGATCAGCTCTTACGACAACTGGTTGTGAGTGACCAAGTGCAGAACTTGCTCTGCCAGCAGCAAACACAGCAAAAGCAGACAACCAAAGAGAAAGTGATGAAGGAATGAGCAGTCTTTTGTTTCTGAGTTCAGTAAACCTCTGCCATCCGGATGTAAAAAGGACAGGCCAGTCTCCAAATCAAGATGTTTGTCTCCATTTATTGAATCCTAAGCTCTTCTTAACTTTTTTTTTTTGTGTCTGTTTCTCCTTGTTTCTGCTGAAGATACAATACTACAACCTTGAGGCAGGTGCTTTTAATGTACAAGGTGATCTGGTAATCAAGTAATTGTAAGAAAAACAGGGTGGTGCATGAGGCCGTGATTTATTTGACATCAGAAGTCATCTCATAATCCCTGCTGTAGGCACAAAGCCTCAGTGGTGACAGTGGGGAAACCTCTTCTCTCCCCATCATCATTCCTCATGTTCTCTTCTTGTTCACTATTTCACTTGCTACTTTTACTTCCCTCAAGCAAAAGAAAAGGAATGTATTTAGTGCCTTTCCTCCAAACCTCGTGGAACTATGGGACACCTTTTCTGCTCTCAGCTTGGGTCTGACACACTTTGCAGCTGCTGCTTCTTTATGCCCACCAGCACCATGTGAGGCTGAACCAGAGCTCTGGAGGAATGTGTGGATATCTGATATGGTTGTTAATGAGGAATTCAAGCTTATAACTAAGCAGATGGTTAGCCACAGGTAATAATCCAGAAACAGCAATGGAAGCACTTCAAGTTGTGGGGAAGGTTGTAAGTGTGTGCCTTGTGCCTTTGGGGTCTGGGAGGTGTGTCTGTCAGAGCTAGGTACCTGCATGTTTAAAAATGTCCTGAATGTCACCTTTAGTGTGAGCCCTGGGGACCAGTTTTCTCTGAGCCGAGGGTTGGAAAGGCATCCAAACAGCTCTACACAGGTAAGACAATGAGGGCTGTGGACTTATCACCTTGCATGAAGAGCCCTTGGACTGTACAGAGTAGCCTTTACTCCCTTCAGCAGCATTAAATGACCCACCCAATCGGACATCCAGTCTCGCCCTGGGTGATGGAAGGAGACATTTATCCAGAAGAGACTATCATAGCCAGAGCAGTGTGTCGTCCCTTTTTTGCCCTATCTCTGGATCTCATTCAGGCAATTTCACTCTGGCATACATAAAGGAAGCAACACCTGTTATTAAAACACCTTGGAGGTCATTGGCAAATAGCTCTTATAAACGTCAAACACAGGAGAGATAAGCACTTGGATAAAACATCAAATTGTGTGTCCTCAATACCATGAAGGCAGCACTGAGGGAAATGTATTTTCCCATAAGAAACAGGCAGGAAAACCTGCAGATACTGCAAGAAGTGAGAGGAAAGGATGGAGAGTTAGAAAGCATAAGCATTCTTTCTCAGGGGTGGGAGGACAGGTGGTGGGTCTTTTCCTCACAGACAACAAAGCAGATGTTCAATTTCAAAATGAAGTTTTGATAGTATGAAACCTCAAGGGAGATCCTGAGGTTTTAATTGGTTTAGGGTTTGGTGTTCCTATAAACTTCCTTTAGTCCAGGAATTTCTTTCTGTGTTATCTAAGTCTTCGTCAATGTGTCCAGGCTCCTTGTTCCCTGGGCATTGGAACTTTTATGTCCTTGGTGTGACAGGTTATCCTACAGGATGCAAGGCTCTTTCCTGTTCTGCAGGGGCCTATAAGCCCTATTTGTGCTAGGCCTTTCTAGGTTTCTCATCCTTGGAAAATAAAAAAATCTGAAATATTAGCAGCCCTGTGGAACTGTGGATGTGTGAGTCCTTGGCAACTGTGCAGCTCAAAAAACCAGGAAGGCATGAGGGAGGTCCTGAAAAGAATCGGTTTCTTTTTTTTTTTAAGAAATTCATTAGAAACTGCTCTGCTGGTTCAAAGCCTGCTGAATTTGATGAACTGGAATTTTCTGATAAAACCCCGTTGTTTTGATGAAAATTCCTGCCAGCTGTGGGACATCTATTATTGCCTGGTGAAGCTGCAGTGACCAGTGGGAGCCCGGCCAGCAAACTCTGAGCCACCATATCCAGGGAGCGTGGCCCTGCTCCTGGTTCTGCACCTGGCCAGGGTCCCTGAGCTGCCTTCACACCAGGCCGGCAGCAGAGAGGAGCAGCAGCACAGGCAGCCTGGTCCCTCACATCCCCTGCAGTCTGTGGCTGGAAGGGCCTGGCCCCTCCCTTCCTTTCCTGTTGACGCAATGGGGCTACCAGAGCTCTGCCTCTCCAGAGCAGTTTCTAATTTGTTTATTGATGTTGACAAAAGCTCATTTTTATTTCTGTCAGCTGAGGTGATGTGGCTGTAAATGAACATGCTGCTCTGCCTCCCTCATTATAAGCAAAATTGCCAGCTAAGCATTAACTTCTGGACCCTCTGGTTGATACACAGAGTAGAGCGGCAAAACAAGTGACCTATTTACATTTCGCTATGCTGGGGTGAGAAAAAATGTGGGTTTAACCCCTGAATTGACCGAGTTCATGACCAGGAAATGTGTGTGTATGCAGGTGCCTATATGGTTTCATGGAAGTGTATTTCTGATCATAATTGATCTAAAATAACTGGGGCTTTGGTAAGGTCTAGCTATTTTGCCTCAATTCATACTGAATTAAAGTTGTAAGATAAACACGGGGATGACAACAAGTTGAAAACCCTGAAGTGATTTGCATGTTGTTCCATATATAAATATATATAACATACACATAAAAGCATGTTAACTTAGATTATTGTAGGCATGACATTACAAAATGACCATTAACTTGAGATAATTACAGGGAGATTGGCTTTAATTAAGACTATTTTCATGTTTATGCATCTCCCTCACTGAGATCCTATTCCTATGTTGTTTTGAAGTCCCTTTAATATACATTTTATGTTTTTGTTCGGCACTTAAGTAACTTGACTTGAGTTCAGTCGGGAGATTATCACAAGCAGAAGTTGAAGGCTGTTCCTTTGGCTTTGGTCCCTTGGCAGCCAGCAGAAGAGTCTGACACACAGACGATGGATGGGGTGGTCCGGGGAGGTCACAGTTTTGTTCACTGTGAAGAAGCCCCAGCCTTGAAACCCTGCTGGCAGCGCTGGGATTGCTGTTGGAAAGGCAATGTTTAGGCTAGAACTTGTCCTTGTACAAAAGCAGGCGGCACAGAGCAGGCTTGGGCCAGGGATCTCCAAGTTCTTGGCAGATATTTGATGGCAAAGAGGTGATACAACATTTTGCAAAGTATTTGGGAGTATTCTGGAATGTTTCAACCACCATTCTCTGTGGGCATCCCCAACTCTTTGTGCTGCAGTTGCATCACATAAATTGCCACACCAAAACTTTCAGCATCAGTCCTCTCTATCCGTGGAAACAAAACAATGTCCTGTATTGGTCCTGGATGGAGAATTTCCTTGGGCCAAGTGTGGTCCTGTAGCTCCTTTCTGTCCAAGAAAAAGCTTGGCTTTGTCTGGCCTGACTCCTGTCAGCAATGGAGTGTAACTGGACAGGATGGCGGTAGCCGGAGCTGCCCAGCAGCACCTGTGCGCACTGGCCGGGCCTGGCCCCGTGGAGACACTGCAGGCGGTGGGGCTGCCCGCTGTGGGACACTCGAGTCTGGCACGATGGTGGTGGAGACAGAGTGTTCAGAATAGGCAGGAGCATAAGGCGAGGAAGCGTCCTTAGAGAGGATGAACGAGTGGACTTGTAAGCTTAGAAGGGGATATTTGGGGCGACAGCCAAGCAACCCGCAGCAACCTGTCCAAGAGCAGCGCGACAACTGCTCCTTGTCCCTGGGCGCCGGGCCAGCTGCCCGGAGCCTCTGCGGCCCCTCTTTCTGCAGCTGCGAGGAGTTCCCTGCCGGGCAGAGCTCGGCCCGGCAGCAGGGCTGCTGCTGCGCACTGGCTGTGATCGCACCGCGGCGCCTCCCTGCCAGAAGGGCCCTGTCGGAGGCGGATGGGCGGCGCAGGGAGGGCGAGCGCTGCTGCGGCTGCGGCTGCGCTGGGAGCAGCAGCTGGAGAGGAAGGGATGCCAGAAAACACCCTTCCTCGTTCAGCCTCCACGGCTTACACAAGTGTGCCTTTCGTCCCACAGCTTTACACGCTCCCAAAGATGCCCCTGCATACATCGCCCCTTTCAGCTCTCTTCCGTGTTTTCCGAGTGCAGCCCCCTGACCCAGGAACCAGCCCAACCCCAGCAGGGCTCCAGCACTGGCGCAGCCTTCCAAAATCACTGCTTTGAAGCCGTATCTCATTTAAACATGCATGCTCAGGTGTAGGCAAAACGGGAATTACCAGCTACTTTAATTCATGCTTTTCCAGAGACCTGCTTTTTTTTTCCTATGATGGGCCAGTGCAGCCTTCCAGCAGAATTAATGAGCACAGATGGCTGCCTGGGAAGCGCCAACCCCTGCCACTGCTGGGAAGAACCTTCACCGAGAGGCCCCCTTTTCTCTCCAGGTTGTGAAAGGAATTTAAACTTTTCCAACAAGTTACCATCACGACAGTATTCTTAAACCAACACTGCTCTGGGACTGAGCAAACAAGGTTGTTTGAAACATTTCTATTCCAGGTTTGGTTTGAGTACAACCTTTTTATGCATATGTAAACCCAGAGGAAAAATGTATTTAACAGTGTAGTTCGTTGGGAGCATGAATGCCTTCCCCTGCTCAGAAATTAACCCTAAAAATAATTACCTGAGGAGCAAACTCTGCAAGTCTGTGCTATGACACAGCAAGGGAGATCAGGCCATCAGTGGGGTTTCAGCATGTGCTTGGTGGGTTTCTTTGAGAAAAACATTTCCAGCCAAAGCAAATGGGACGATTTCCCCTTTCCTTTGGCTAAATCACCCCTTGGCAACAAAGAAGATGCAGACCTTTAGCATCTCCAGATTTTGGACGGGGATATGAGCTTTGGAGCGTTTTATCATTGCTTACAGTCCTCTTTTAAACTCTTAAGCAATGACTTGGGGCCAGGAAGGTCATTGGTCCCTACCAACTCCTGGGCTAATGGTTACAAATACCTGGGGGCTGGGTACCTTTTACCTGCCAGCGTGGCCGCTCTGCTGGGAACCATCGGGTTTGTTTGCAGAGGTGGTTTGCAGAAAGAAAGTGCACTCTGGGGTAACCCGGACCCACTGCTGGGAGCCCTCCAAGACATTGCTTATAGCTTTCTGCTGCATATAGCCTTCTGTACCATGGATATCCTGTGCCTGTGTCTTATGGAAAAGCTGGAAGATGGCAACTCCCTGCACTGTAGGCACTTTTCGCAAGAAACGCCTTTCTCATGTGTTTGCTGGGACAAGGGAATCGGTAATTCTTGGCTATGGTCTGAATACAAAACCATGTGAGAAGGTGTCATCACTGGGTGATTGTCTCCACTGCATTGGCTTGGGACCCTCACTGTAGTCCCAGCTTGCCCCCTTGGGTGTGCGGATTGCTGGCAGCCTGGGATGGGGCGGTACTGTGTGTTCAGCATTCCCATTTACTGCATGCTCTCCTTGTGGCAAAGGGGCTGCAGAGGAGCACACAAGAATGGGCTGCCTAATATTTCCTGTGCAATGCCAAAACACAGAAGGAACTTGTGATCCTGGGCTGGTGCTGCACAATACTCCAGAGTCTCTGGGCAAAACTGAGGCCTGCTGCCCCAGGCACCTTTTTCCAGGCCTGGCTCCTCCACTTTTTCCTCCCCTTACCTGGTGCCACCAGTATCACCCTGGCCCTGCAGGACAGTAAACCCTGCCAGGGCTCCTTGCTCACCAACGACCCTCTGAGCCACTTGCCCAGCTAGATCCATTTCAGTGCCACTGCACAGATAATATCAGGAGCTGAGGCTTGTTCCCAACTGTGAGCTGGTTCTAGAGGTGTTTATTTCCAAGCACAAGCATCCACAGAGCTGGCTCGTGCTGCTTGTGGATGTCTATTAAGCTGTCCTTGAGACGAGAGACTGACAAGGGGTGTGAAGAGCAGCCAAGATTTTACTTTCCTGCGTACACACAGGCAGAGAATGTGAAAACATCCACCTACTCTAATTATACACTCCGGTTTCCAGTACAGCTTTTATAACTATGGATGGCATGGCAATCACTGGTGGGAGGTGAAGCTTTCCTAATTCTCTAACTTTTGCCCTTACCTACTGCATCCGTTTCAAGCTCTCCCAGGTAAAGCGGGAGACAAAGTCATTCCCCGGAGCAGATATACTCCTTTCTGTTCTCCCATCTAGATAGATTTAAATGTCTGCTAGTTAATTGCATCATAATGGCAGTGGTTGCTGAGAAAGCAGCGTTTCCCTTGATGACAAGGCATGGGGAATCTGTGACTGTGCCAGAGGAGCCAAGAGCCCTGAGTGGCTACCAAGGGAGGTTCCATTATCTCATGGTCTCTTCTAGCTTCCTGTCTGCTGAGCATGGGCAATGAATATTATTATTTCAAAGAAGTGTGTCATCAAAGCATTTCTCTGCATATTCAGACTGTCAGAAACAAACCACTGGAGAACAATGCTTCTGAACAGCTAGAGCTTCTAAACAGCTAAAGAGATTGAGGAAATTGTGGTTTGCTCACAGTATTTGGGGTGAGGACACAAAACTTCCTCACTGACAGCAGCCAACCTTTCCTTACAACCTGTATGACAGGGGTGTCTCAGCTGCACATTGGCAGCTGCAAACCAGACAGCATTGCTGTAGGATCCTGCTCTTCCTGTTGACAGACCAGATGGTCCTGATCCACAGGTCTCAGACCCAGCACTTTCCCATCACCGTGCTCACAAATCCCCGAGACTCAGCACAGCATGTGCAGCCCTCAGAGGAATTCAGTTGTGTTGCCTTCCAAATGGCACGGTGCTGGGGATTCTGCAAATGCAAAGACAGGGTGTCACCTAAGAGAAATAATGTGCAGTAAGATCACTGTTTGCCACTAGTGAGCCGCAGCTGCCTGTGCAAGCTGGCCAGCCATATTTGCTTTTTTTTTTTTTTTTTTTTTAGAACTGTCNNNNTAGGAACTGTAACCACATCTACACAGATGAATTTGTCAGGCTTTGCCTCCATCCTTATGAAAAAGTGTATCTTCCTGTCCCTGTGGATTTAGGATGATACAGGGAGAACCCAGAGTCTCATCAAGTTCTGCAATAAGCTTTTTGGGTGCCATGCCCCATGTCACAACTCACTGCATTGTAATCTTCACAGAAAGCAATCTGCATGTCCTGTCAGGTGCTTGATCATGCAGTAATATTTCCCAGTGTTTGTAGAGAGAATAACTTGCACTACAAGATACAAATAATTTTGGTCTTTTCAACAGTGAAGCTCAGCTCTTAATACCCAAACACACACACACACACACACACACACACACACACAAAAGAGAAAAATGNGCCTTTTACTTCCCTGTCTCAAACTGTCAAAAAAACAGAAACTAGTTTCTGACTATATGCTTTTAGGAGAAATGAACACCTGAGGGGTCCCTCTCCTGGTGTCATTGCTGTTCTGACCTTCCAGGATAGTGCAATAAATACCGAGCTTTCAGCACAGCTGTTACTCAAGATAAAGATTTCGGCTTAACTCCTGCAATCCCCTTGACAATGTTTCTGGGGCTTGGCTTTCTGCAGGCCCAGGTGAGCCTGAAAAGGAAGAAGTGAGAAGGGCTGGTGCAGGTGGGGCAGCAGCCTGGGAATGTGACCCAAAGCCAGTGCCCAAATTCATCCTCCAAGAGGCTGCAGAGGGGGGATGTTGCCCCCACAGCTCCATGGAGTGAGTATTCAGGGGGAACTGGAGTACGTGAAAGTGCAATATTTATTCATCCTAGGTTGGCTGCCAGTGGCAGGGCATGGACGGAAAGGGGAATCAGGCTCTGGGAGGTACTGAGCCATTTGCTTGGGAGGTCACTTGGTGCAACTTTTCTTGTCCCAGAGATCAGACAAAGCCAAAAGCAAGTATCTCCGTTCAGCATTTGCAGGAAGAACTGGAGACTTATTTCTTGTATGATTTGAAGGGGATTATTTTCCTGCAGCTGTAAACCAGGGTGAGAAAATTATGGCAATCATAGGGTTACAGATCATTTTATCCATTCCCTTTTCCTCCATACTGCATGAGCCTTTCTGCTACCCTGACACACAGAACTGTAAAATGGAAATTTGATCATTCCGTAATAAAAGGCACTTATGTAAAAACCCCAACCACTGAAATAAACCATCTAGATCAGTATCTTAATTGCTGCAGGTTTTCTAGTAATAACTGCTTTAGCGCTATGGCAAGTACATTTCCTTCTCTCTGCGCAGATTCAGCCTCTGGTTTGATTCCATGAACACCACAGGTTGTGAGGAGATTGACAGGTGTTGAGCTCAGCTTTCCCAGATTAACAAAAGAATAATTCTGAACATTCAGAGGGAAATTCTCCATGCCAGCTAATGCAGCGCTGCCTCCTAACCTCTGCAGAGCTATTCCACAGATGAGCTATGAACATCAAATATTTCCTCACTAACCCCAAGGGCTGCCTCCCATCTCCTCAGCTCCCCGGCTTAGAGCTACTCCTGCTGTGACTGAAGTCACAGGGGAAAACTAAAGGGGTGACAAGTCTTGAGTAGCACCAGTAGGTTGGTAAAGCAGTCTGGAACACAGAGGGATACAGCTGGTCAGGCCTCTGGACCACACAGCTTACTGAAGCTCTACCAAGGGTAAAATGTAACTCAGCTTGCAGAAAGGCAAATGCATCTCCCATGAAGTTCCCTGGGGATTATCCCACAGGCTCCAGGATCCCCAGCCCAACCTGTGGATCCAAGTCCTCCCCATGGGCACTGGAGCCCAGACCTGCCCGCACTTGTGCCCACAGAGGCTGGCACAGCTCGGCCACCCTGCATGCAGGCCATCATCCACAGCCCTGCTCCCTCTGGCAGCAAGGACTGTGACTTTCTCACAGGGTCATCTGTCTGCTGTGTCATGGGAAGAGGCTGGGAAGGAAGGAAGGTGGTGTTCTGGGATGGAGATGATATGTAGGCAATAGAAGAGGCAAAGCTGGAGGAAGCCAGTGCTCAAAGAGCAGGGTTTTTTCAGGCGCCTTGGTTTCATTCCTTTTATCCATACACAGAAGTTGGGACTTCACACTTTTAAACTGACTTTTAAGGCTATGTTTGGATTTTCATTTTTCGCACCAAAGAACCTGCGCTGCAACCCTGAGGCACAACTTGGCAAACAATGCTGCTCAGCTCAGCAGCATTCTCCTGCTGAGGTCACAGGTCTCCTCATTTGCCCAGGGAAGTGGAAAAAGCAGCTGCCCTGGCAGAGCCCGAGTGCCAGACCTGCAGGAAGGGAGGGGCAGGATCTGCACCTCAGCTGAGGATGGTGATGGAGGTGATGGGGTGATGGAGGAGGTTGTGTCAGGCACTGCCTGAAGGCAGTGGCTTGGGGCACAGGAGAGTTGAACAGTGCTTTTGATTAGTGAAAAGGTATAGGAGAAATGGGCATGATACTGAGTACAGAAAAATTAGGGGAAAGTAGGTAGTGTTGAGGGAGACCAGTTTTGAGAGGTTTGGTAGTTACCTCCTTCCACCATCCATTTACTTGTGATTTCCTTAGGAGTGTCACTGCCCCCTTCACCCACTGCTCAAGCACTCCTGCTGAGACTGAAAACAAATCAAAACTCCTCGAGCTGGGCTTGGCTGGCATCACTGTGCCGCAGCAGCTGATGGGAGGGTGGAAGCTGAGCACCCTGCCAGCTCCACTTCTCACCTCTGGCAGGGTTTACCTCAGTCACACACTTGCCCCTACCATTCAAATGAATGTCGCAGTAAAATTGCAAGCTCTCACCAGTACATGAGTGTAAATTTTAACGTATCTTTGAAGTCATTGTACCTTGTCTGTACATACAAGTTTTAATTGTATGTAGAAATAATTTGCTTGGTGTCTAACTTGGCAAAAAACAACCATCTCATTCCATTAGTTTTGGCTATCCAAAACCATACCCTCCATTGTTGCAAGGACTGTAGAGCCCCTTTCTCACACCTCTTCTGACAGAGCTTCTCTGAACTAGAGAGCCAGCAGCAGCCTCTGGCCCTACTCTCATGTGCATGGAAGAAGAAACGTTGTAGGTTTGGGTCAACTCAATTAACAAGTGGAAAAAAACCCCGTCTCAAATATTTGACTTTTTTTATTGCTCAGAGAAACAGACAGGAGAGACTGAAATGCCATGTGGGCAAACAGAACATTAGAAACCTGAAAGACACTCATCACATGAACAACACATTGTAGATGCATATTAATTTAAAAAAAATAAAAAACATTAAGCTGGAAATATAATCACAAGGGATATTTCTTGAAGAAATATCAAGCTTGATATTTCCTGAACAAATATCAAGGAATAGGGGAACAAAGCTCAGTCAACCTGTTCCAAGTGTTCACTGGACAGCAAGAGTGAAGATAAGCTTCTATGAATTCCTGGAGCTTTTGACTCCTGTAACTATTTCCTAAATCATGTAGAGTGCCTATGTTGGATATATTAACATTTTAGTTAATGATCTGGAAAAATAGAACAGAGTAGTGTGTACACTGAGGAGAAGGAGAGGGCCAAGTGACTGAACTGTTTTGACAGGATGATTTTAGATTAATTTATCATTTATCTGTTAAGAAGAGTTGCTTTTAACAGTAGTTCTTGCAAAATGCAAGGTCACTAAAGATTTCATGTGCCCTACTGTGCAGCAGATAATTAAAGGCATATCTAAAGCAAACTCAAAGCAGGAGTTTTGTATGGAGACGTGTACCTGGTTAGGTTAAGCATTGATAACAGGGTACAGAGTGAGAGCCCATGTGCTAGAATGTCTCCATTTCTGCTGGTACTGAACTGATAAAATCCGAACTCATTAAAACCACACATCTACAAATGGCACAGCCACGTCTTCATTCTGCTTTCAGACGTTCTCTGATTCACCCAAGTCTAGTTAGCTTAGTTATTCTGACTGTAGTTGGTCATAAATCTGATCATTCTGAAGGATGTATGGTTGAGATGTGGTTCTGTTGCCTGGAAAAACTTCATGATGACGAACACATCACCAGAATTCAGCAAGAACAAGTCTGTGCCTGTGACCACGGACAGTGATGTGCAGTTCTGTTCAAGGTTCTACTGGTCTAAAGACCACTATTGGGGCACTTCACCAGGGTCACCCTGGCTCATTAATGGACCACAGCAACTCCCTACACCCCTTCAGTCACATCTGTTAGCATGAGTAAATAGTCACATGACAAAGATTTTATTGCCTCTCATACATGGACTTTGCAGTAGAGCTTGTAATAACTTCACTTTAGTTAAGCTATGCAAAGATATCCAAAGAAATATATGGACACCAGGTAAGCCTAACTTTGCCTTGTGAATGTCCTACTGCAGACTCTTTTTCAGATGGCTCCTTAGCCTAATTTACAGTTTTGGCTCTCAGCAGGTCACTAAGAAACCTCACAACTAATGAGGTCATACAGTCATGGTTCCCAGTGGAAATATGATTTTTGTCTGTTTAAACAGATCCAGAACCTAATGGACACTTTAATTACTACATTCACCATAAATGCAACAACCTTAATTTTATTTATCCTGAACACTTCACTGCATTAGAAATTTTGTCTACACACCTTTTCTGAGGCATAGTGTGCACCAATAAACTGAATTGTGACCATAAGCAGATGGAAGCAAGTAAATCATGAAATGGAAATGCCCATGCTAAAGTGCACATTAATAAATGGATGCCCCACTGCAAATCAACTTTTCACTTATCTCTCTGGTCACAGCCTTACTGGCAGGCACATTCTATCACTCAGTGCAACTGTATTGGACTAGCAAGTGACACAGGCTTTGCAACACCAAAAGCAAATGCAATGGAGCAATAGTGACTGAGAGATCTATGTCCATGTTACTCTCAGTTTAGTATGATATGACACAGTACCAGCATGAGAACATATTCCTCTTTATGAAGCCAAAAAACATCTGAAATTCAATGCTGTTTCAACTCAGATAAGCATGTCTGCACTGGAAATGTCCTAAGTTCAATTAAAGGTGTCGTCAGTCTCTGTTCCAGAATAAACATGAGATGATGCTGACTGATATTTTTCTGGCATTTTTGCTTGTATAAGTCCCTTGTTGAATCATCTACAGACAAGTAACAGCTATAAACCCAGCAAACACTATTCATGTTTAACCACTTACTCAAAAAACATTAAGTATAAAAAGGTAGGGAGACTTTTCAGTGATAAAAAGGGGAGGTAGACACCTCAGTTTTAGGTGATTTGAAAGCCATTCACAATCTCCCTTGGCACTTGAGTAATTATTAACTTGTCTAAATTCCAAAAATATGGTGATGGTAAAATGAGTATGGTCTCTGTTACATCTAAAGATAATAAAATCAGAAAATTAAAGAGACCATGAGCACCTGTGAAAACAATTATAAAAAGATTTTTAAAAATTGCTTCCATTTCACTTGTGTGGAAAAAGTGAACAGAGTAACTACTGTTGTTTCTCTGAACATCTTGCAGCACAAGACAGAAGATCAAGAACAAATCCCAAATGCTAATAAGCATCTCCTCTGCTCTATCATAGCCCCTTTCTCTTTCATCACTGTAACACCACTGTACCTCAAATACATCTTTGGGATGTCATGTGTAGGCCACATCCAAGAACAACAATGATAAACTCCAAGAGATGAGACAGAATTATACAATACTGTATGACACAAGACAGAAACGTTAAAATTTCAAGTGGGAGTCACTGCAAATAAGTGATGCTTAAAAATTCCTGCTGAAATACTAACTTAATTCACAACAAATCCTGTGCTGTGTAAAATCTGCCATATATTTGCAAAACATTATACCTCGAAATAACAAAAACAAAAACAAACAAAAAAATTAAGGTATTTTCAGAGAATTTCAGAGTTGGCAACCTCTCATATCCATCAGATGCTCAAATTGTTGCCTCAAAGTCAGTGGTCCATATCTTACCAAAACCCGTAAAATAATTTTATCTTATTCTAGTAATAACAACAGTAAGTTTACTTTTGTCTTATTTGCATGTACCTTTCTTCTTAAAGGCCTATGGCTTAGTGTTCAGAAATAAAAAAAACCCAAAAAACTATAAATACAGAAAAATAAAGCTTAATAGCACACAATATAAAAAATGACAAGTTTCAAACCCATTACATTGCTATTGTTGAAAAGTGCACTACGATTAATCTGCAGGTCACAGATACTTCTATCATGTTCATACTTTCCATGATTAAATCCTGAACAGTTTTTCATCTTCTCAATTAAATGAGAAATCTTTGATCCACCAAGGTTTTGGATGCCAAATTCTTCTGCCCAAGCGTATTACGAATAAACCTAAATAACTAAGAACATTTTGGAAAACATGAATTAATGAAGAAATACTTACACTAATATGTTTCAGCAGCTAACATAAAATAGTAACTTCAGATTATCTTTAAATCATAAGTAATAGGAATTAGGCGCTTAATTTCCTTTAGCATTTTTAAAACATTTTCCACTACCTTTCCACCCTAAATTATGATAGAATTATGTGAGATTAATTTTAACAGATATTTGTGTTTTCTATTGAAAATTATTTGTAACCTTTTCATTCAGGATCACCATGTGAACAAAATTTATTTCTCGCAAGTCTATTTGACAAAATAAATAAAAAGCTATTTTATAAGGTCTCAGTATAATTTCTCACTGCACACTGTTAACTCACTGCATTTATTATCTTTTTAACCATTTAAACTGCCATACTGACTCCCATTTAAAAAATATTACTTTGTTCTTAAATTAAAATTTACCTCTTGTTGCAAATATGTTAGAATAGCTGCTAAAACAAAACTTTGGGAAGCTAAATCCACAACCGAGAAAAACAGGATATCAAAGATGAGCAGGGTTGTTTCATTGCCATAATAGAGAACATCACTGAAAGAGTGTCCTTCATCTATGGAAAGAGAACATTTTTTAAAAAATTAGTATTTCTGTGAGTTGCAAGTTTGTGGAGTTCATCAGTCCGTGCTGTGAAAGCTGATAAGAAAAAGGAAAATCAGAGAGAGAGCAATTTATGACATTCTATGGCAACACAGAGATTGTCCTGTCATTCTTCTGAAAAATAACACAAACTTTTCACTTATAAAATGGCATCATACTGATGAACACAATAGGTAAAACCCATGTATCACACACAACTCTATTTATTCCTGAATTCTTAATCAGATTATTTTAAAAAGTTGTTTTAAACCAAGAAGCAGGTGTAACTTCCTTATCACTAAAAGTTTTAGTAACTATTAGCTCTGGCCCCAACTCAAAAAAATCTAAAAACATATGCTTGTTGCCTTATTTAGGAGGAGGTGCAGAGCTTAGCATTGTTTTCATTTAATGGTTCCCCAGAAAATAGGTCTTCTAAGGTGAAAGTACCTTTTCCATAGCTCAAGTACTCTAGATCAAGTATCTACCTTTTTTTTCTATCAAAAAGCACCACTTCTGTAAGAGAAAAGAATAGGTAAACAATTACAGGAAACATATTCTTTTCCCTCTTCCTACTTTTTTGAAAAATGTCCAATACAAGTTAGATTGGAAATCGTGTATTTTCATTATAAATTGGGTATTTCAGTGCCACGAAATCCTGATTTATATCTAAACTTCTGGGAACCACAGCAGCCTAGACTATGAAACAATGTAATTCTATCAATGCTTATGATTATGAATTTCATAAACATGTGCATATCTGTATACATGTGCACATTTGTCACTTTCAGCTGCCTTAAATCAAAAACATCACAGTCAAATGACAAATTATAAACAGGATTTCTGTAATCTAAAGAACTTCTCTTAAATACCTCCCTGACAAGCAGTCATTCAGTAGTCCCTCCTGCTGCAAAGTCCATTTTAGATTGTAAATCCTGGGAAAGAAATCTACACAGAAACCAGGATTCTTAAAATAGTACATATATCACACATCTTTTTACCATTATAAAAAATACTTTTCTCTATTGGTTCCATGAACTCCATGCCAAGAATTCGTTCAAGCAGCAATTTATCTTTAACAATATAATCCATTTCTTTATGAACCTGTAAGAAAAAGAAAAACAACACTCCTTGTTTTATTATTTCAAATTTGCTACAAAGTGAAGTACAGCTACTTAGACCTTTATGAATGAAACAAATCCCACTGGTCTATTCCAAGACAAAAGTAAGTAGACAACAAAAAAGGATTTGTTATTTTTAAGTGCAGTCTGCACTGCTGGACAGCAGTCCAATTGTTTGGGTTTTTTTTGAATGAAGCACTGTTCTGGATGCTCTAAAATCTTCAACAATAAATCTTAAAGCACATATGCTTAAAGAGGAATTACAGTCCTCTAGATTTACAATTTTTAGTCTGTACTTAGATTAAGTATATTTTCCTTAATACAGTAATGTCAGTATACATACATGATCAATAAAAGAACTGAGAAATTTGTTCATGGCATTGTAGGCCCTTGTGCTTTGTTCGAAAGTATTTGCAGATGAGTCCAAAAGCCTAGCAGGACCACGTTTCTGAAATACAAAAAGACCAAGACTTTAACAGAAAAAATCCCTATTTTAAATAACATTTAAAGAATACCAGTATCTCACTTACTCTTGTTAAGGTTTCATGAATCCAGTCATAGTGCAGTCGCATTTTTCTTGAAATAGAAATCTGAAATGTCTGGCCATCTGTGTTTGGTAACAAACCTCTCTGACTACACAGATTTTCCTATACAATTAAAGCAATTGTAAATTAACATTATTAATGTCACTCATAGACCCAAAAAATAGTCAAAACCTTTTCATTTCCTCTCTTTCATGTATAGATAATACTTAACATCTCTCAATATCTGAATCCACTGCACTCTTGTTCTCCTGCAGCAAGATTTCCTTAGGACATGAAATCCTGACCCCTGGTGTCACAAAGTCTTGTTTCTCCTTTTACCTGTGTTCAGTTCATTACCTTCTAATAATACATATTCTGATATTTATTCTGAAGACCTTTCTTTTACGTCTATAATTTCTTCTATGCTTGTTTTACTTTTTTTTTGTTTCTTTGTTTTGGATTCCTGACTTTTTCTATGTGTTTTTCAGGTCACATTTAATAAATCTCAGAAACCCCAAGAAAATACAAAATTCGACATCTTCATGGGGAAAACACCCTCTTTTCCCCAAATTTATATTAAAATAAGTAATTAAGAAAAAAACTGTAGGAGCACATGAGTGAAAAACATTATTAGTAAGATTCCTTTGTATTTCAGTGTTTGAGATTTAATTTTCACATGGTTATGCTTTTTTCCGTCCACTTAAGACTGAGATAGCAATATCCTTATTTAAGGTGCTTTCTTAGTTGTCCCTAAAAAGATACAAGATGTTATGAGATTTAATGCAGTCTCTGATCTTGTATTAGACATTTTATATTTACCCGATCTTGCAGCAAAGATCCTACATATGACAAACTAAAAAAATACTTACACAAATTCATTTCTATAAAGAATGGGTTTTATCACCATAGTAGAAGAGATGGAATAAAAGAACTGCTTGGCAGATTACATGTTTCTGTATTAGTGTTTCAGATCTGTCTCTTTATGAAAACTTTTTGGTATGCACCTTTTTGAATGTGGCTGTGACCTTATGAAAAGCTTAAATATTGCAAAGAAGGTTCTTAAATACATGAAAAAAACTTTTTAGAGAAACAGGTATTTTTCATCCTTAAAATGTGAAGCAGCAACAAGACAAAATAGTGAAGAAAAAGAAAGATGAAGAGCTAGTTAAAAGAACTACTGAGTCATATATTTACATACCAACAGCTGCTATCTTTAAGTAACACGGTTCAATGTAATGCACAATTGCAGATCCATAATGCAAAGGTGTGTGGTCCTTATATAAAATAAGTAATTGAGAAGGTATAAACTTGAATACTTTTACTTACTGCTTCTCTCTTCAGGTTCATATTCATTTCTTCCATATTGGTATCTGCATGTCCATGCACTGAGCGACCATGGATATAATGACCAAAGCAGTTGTGGGACAAGAGAAACACTGAAATCTAAGAGATGGGGGAAGAGAGAACACTAATCAACAATTATCATTTTATTTCTGATCTTCTGAATTCATAGTGAACATCAGCCAAACCAGCCAGCCCTGCTATAAATACGAAGTAGGCAGGTACCAAAAAAAATATGGGAGAAAAATATTTAGCAACTCTTTTACGAATTAGTTTTATCTCTATGTAACTAGAAACACATACCAGCTTCAAGTTTAGTTTATCAACAGCAAGGATTTGCTGCTGCTTAATTCCACTGAGCCAAGAAGTTAAAGCTATTAGATTTTACTTTGATTCAAAGGTTATTTCTGTGCTACATAATACATACGCATGATTCCAGCTGAACTCCTAAAAGACTGTATTTAACAGAACCTAATTCTTATATGTATATCACATGAACTCCAAAACTAATTCTTTTCTACAACCCAGGTACTACATGGGTGTTTCACAGAAGAGGAATAACCACAGCTGGAAAGATTGATAAAGAGGTCAGTTGGTATTTTTAAGAAGTTCTGGAAAATGAGGTAATCCAGTCTGTTCTGACTGCACTCCTCTTTGGTTAAAAGGCAATTTCTGCAGTACAAAGCTTCAAACCCCAGATCTAAAGAAGAGAAAGTTCAGAAGTGAGTAAGAGAAAATGCATGCAAAAGGTGATAACTGTTAAGAGGGACAAAATGAAGTTCAGCAGTTGAGAGACAAGCACAAAACAGGAGCAGAAACAGGACATACATGTATTAAATAAAATCAAGGCAACTTGCAACTCAGAAGGACTGAAACACAAAACAGTAACCAGAATGGCAGAAAATGGTTCCACACCTAACTTCTGTTTTAACTTGTTATTTTTGAATTCTGTATCAGCACATGTAACCAATTCAAAATAAAAAAAAAAAAACAACCAAAAAACCTAAAAATCAGATGTATAAAAGAACATATTGATACCTATGCTCCTAAAATCATTTTCCAATTAAAGTTTAACTGAAATCCTGCAGAGTTCACCAGTAAAATAAGCTGAAGGAAACATCAGCTTTGGCTGTTAGCTAGTAATCTAAATTAAATATTATTTAATATTCTTAAAACTTTCTTACATACCACTCTATTTTAAATGCCACACTACAAATGGACAAAGAAATACTTACATTGCTCACGCAACACAGGTCAACAAATTGGCTTATCTTATCTTCAACAAATCTTTCATAAATCACAGCAAAAAATATAACCTGAAATAAATCAACCAAATTTTCTTTTATTAGTTCATCAGATTTGACATTATTAAGTAATTAATATCACCACTTCACACCCACAAGTAACAGACTTCTGTAGTGGCCACCACTGCATTGGACCTAATGAAACGGGATTGACATACTACTTCCTTTAAGAAGTAAAGTTGCAATAAGAACCTGCTGTTTATTTTGAATTTGTCAGATGCTTCAAAGCTGTTTCAAATAAAACAAAGTATTTGCATAAATTCACATCTTTGAGAGGATTAAAATTCTGATTCCAAAGTCAGATGTCTTATATCTCAGAAGATTCATTTTGAGTCTCAAAGGTGTACTATGCTAAAACAACCAAACAACAGTTAAGAACCTACCCCATGCTATGATAAGCAGTTTGGACAGTCTAGTGATTTATTCTAGCTTCCAAGAACCAGCCTGAAAATGATAATTCAGGATATCACGTGTTTCACATACTTGTAGGACGGCAATGGCTATCCAGAGTGCAGCAGACACACCAAATCTTAAAATGCGGCTCCAAGGAGCTACATAGCTCTCACTGCTCCTTGTAAGACTGGAAGAAGCATCCATTAAAGCCAGGTTGGAAAATCCCACCACCTGAAGAGATAAGAAGGTCAGTATAACAACAGGTGAGAATGAATAGTATTAATTAGGATCCTGTTGTTTCCATTGTAACAGGAAGTAAGAAAAAATAATGAAAAATAGACCTGGGAATAGTAGCATGCTCACTATGATAGGGCTTAATTGTGTGATCCAGTGTTCTTACTGAGAAACATAATTAAAACATAACCTGTACATATATGGTTTGATAGGTGAATTAAAAAACATGCAGCTAAATCTCACGAAAAGTCAATATTGGCTTTTACTGAAAAACTCCAAAAGATTCTACTGTAGTACTGCATAGGGACATAACTTATGCCAAATTTCAACTCTTTGGTCCTATTTATTCCAGTGTTAAAGCAAATTTTAATGTGTCTTGCAACTCTTAAAAGACTGATTTCTTTTGTTTTTATTGAATAGAAATATATTTTCTTCCACCTTCTGTATGGTTGAATCTATTTTAAACAAAAAAATCTAAAAAAAGTTCCAAAATAAAAAAGATGAGAGGAACACTATGTGTTGAAACACTTAAGAGGTGAAAAATTAGTGAAAATCTTTCATAACAGAAGTTGCACCAAAATATGCTTGTGGTGTATACCACAAGTGTATACATTTCTTCATGTCCTAGTGCTTGTTATTTGGGAGAAGAGACACCCACCTCACTACACCCTTGTCCTAGAGTGACTTTATGATACCTGTATCCCCAATCGTCTGTTCTGTATATTGCATTCTGTACCTTTAAGACTGATTCTCAGAGCAAAACAGGGAAAGAAGAACACAGTTTGTTTTGAAAACTTTGCTACTCCTCTGCCTTCTGCTCCTGGAGGGTCGGTTCAGCTGAGGCTTGGATAGAGATCTCCTGTGCTTTTTAGTTAGTTTTAGCTAGCTAGGGCAGAGAACTGGTTTGTTGTTGTTGTTGTTTTGGTTTTTTTCCTTTTTTTCTTAAGACTGTTTAAACCTGCTCCAGACTGAAAACCCAGAGGAGAACTGGGGGGATCACCCCTGTGCCCTTTGGGGCCCAGGACGGCATTTTTCTCCAGCGCCCGAGGAATTGATAAGAGACTGAGAGAGACGAGCTGCACCCATGGCAAGGACTTTTCTCAATTTGCCGTCTCACTTCAACAAAAAGTTTTATTGTTTCATGTTATTCACCCTGTGTGCTCATGGGCATTTTGTTTTCTCCAAAGAAGTTTCTTCCGGACCAGTTGTGGGAGAGGGGCCGTTTGCGTTTGCATTTCCAGAGGAACCCCATTTGGAGGTTTCCTCCCAAAATTTGCCTACAACCCTCCTTTCAGGTAGCTGTAGAATGCAGTAAGAATAGGTGCTCTCTTTTCTCCCTCTTGTAACATTGCACCTAGATCAGTCCTGGCCAGTATTTAGCAACAGCAAAAATGCTCACATGGTGAATGAAGAAAGTTTCAGGACTTTCATTATTTAATTTAAAAGAAAAATTTAAAAAGAGCTATAAAATTGAATAACAGGGTTAAAATATGCATAAGAACCTCATAAAAACATCAATATGGCAAGCACTTTAAGAATATTTCCCAAGATAGAAAAAAATCACTAAACTACAAAAGAAACAAGCCCAAACATTTTTTAAAAGCTGAAGTACAGTTTCTTTCATATCTTGAGGCTGTAATTGAACGCAAACTGCCATTATAAACAGAACTGGCACATTTTATTTCCTGCATTATGAAAGGGTGCTGCAGCAAATTAGCAGGAAGGAAGCTCAGTTCAGACAAATATAAAGTCAGAAATAAAGCTGTAGACTGTGGCAGGAGTGTGCTACTAGGCAAATAAAGAATCAAGTGTGTACACAGATTTATCAGTTTCTTAAGCCCTTCAAGGTAACTCATTAGCTTAAAAAAACCCCAAACAAAACTAACAAAGATCTCTAAGGTAATTAAAGGTTGGGGTTTTTTTTAAGTCTTCCTTAATAAAATATTGCAATGACCTATACATACACATAAATTAAAAAATGTATTAAAATAGTCATTTTACTAAGTTACATGATTTCAAGTGAATTCACTATTACCACACAGAATGCAAGATTTATATCCTTATGTTACATTCTAGTTGTGAATTATAAATGGTAATTATAATAGTAGTAGTAGTAGTAATAATAATAATATTACCTCCAGAAAAAAAAGAACTGCAAGCACTTGAAAGAGAGGATTTATTTTCCTCACTGTCTGAATTTCATTCCATTCATTTGCTATAAAGTATGTCCTCCATATGCTCACAGGTGCAGCAGCACTTTTAATAACACCTTCACCTAAAAAGAGTACATATAGTAAAGCTCTAAAATTTAATATCTGAATGTCACCAGATATCAGTAATATCTGAATTTCACCAAAGCCCCTTATACAAAAAAGCATAATTTGAATTACCTTCGACTGCTTTAAGTACTTTGCCCTTAGGTCTTTCCCAGTCAATAAAGAAAATATCAATAGCAAGCTGTGAAACCAGCAAGTGTAAAAATTGCAGAGCCTAAGAGAGAAAAGTAAGGACAGAAACAGCATGTACACAAAGATGGAGGAATAGTCATTGCATGGATTGTTCATTAACCATAAAAAGCAACAGCTTGATTATACATGAGACTGCAACTTTATTACCAACTTTTGATAATTGTTTGTTTAAAAGCTTGGAATAATGGTAAGTCATGTGACAATGTCCAAAATGATGAAGAAAATACAGCAAAGTAACAAATTAAAAAACGTGACTATTTCCCCATAACATACTAACCTGCACTACGAGTTCCAATTCAATGTAATACCCACAATTTATACAATATTTGTATGTGCCATGAAGACAGAACAGTGATCTCAGAATTCTACATATTTGAATGTAGAGTGAAGACAGATTTGAATCTGTCTTCTTTCTAATCAGGAACTCACAGCACTTACATTCTGCTTTAAATTGAAGTACTTGCTTTCTTGATATGATGCTACTTTATTTGGGTTTTTTTATACCTTTATCCTTGAAAGAATGATTTTTCAGTCTTTTGTGACCTTCTTGAGACATTTATTTTCCTATAAAGACTCCACAAGTAAATTTCTATGGAAAAATTACTTAATTCTTAGAAGAACATAACTATTAGGACAAAACATCTACACACTAATAATTAATAACTGCACGAGATATTTAAAAACAAGCTTACTGAAAATACACAGAAGCATGCTGACATATATTTTACGGTGAGGAGAAAATTATTTACCTTTAAACTAAATGCACATGCTATGTATGTAACAAAATCTTCTTCTTGAGACGGAAGAGGTAAAAGGACAGATACAAACTGCTGGGCCTATAATTGAGAAATTACATTGAAACAGTACACCTGGCATACCTGACAACGTAATAAATAAATGAATAAACTTTCCCAGAAAAAGATCAATGAATGTGTGAAATATTTTAGGTGATTATTAAGCAGATTGCAAGTAAAACAAATCCTAAGGAACAGAAACAGGTGAACACAAAATTTAGGCACACAAAACACCATATTATATAGAACTTGCCTCAACAGTCTGACAAGAAAAGGAAAAAAAAAAAAAGAAGAAAAAAGAAAATTAATGTCCATGCCGAAATATAGTTAATATTACTAGGTTTTCATACATCCAAATCTGGAAAAACACTTACTTTGAAGAATACAAGCCAATAAATCCCTGTGCCCACTGTGACGATAAAGAAAACGTTGGCAAGGTCTCCAGCATAGAACAGTAAGAACTTGAAAACTGTCTGCAATTATAAAAGCATGCTGTAGACATCTGTAAAGCTAATTAAGTAATGCATATGTTCATAATGCATTCATATAAAATGTTTGTAGCTCACATGGGAAACTCCAGTACTGAAAAGTAGCCCTGAACAAAACACTGTGGTTATATAGTTACGGCATATTCACCAGCTGAAACTCCTACATGCTGGTCTTTGTTCAAAGAAGAATTAATCTGAAAACCAAGTCCACTCAACTGATCAGAATAGCCCTGTAAATATCTTTATTTTTAGAGCACCGTTTCCTGAATGACAATATCAGAATCAAGAAGAATGCCAAAAACCTACTTCCCCAAGTGAGCCTAACTCTGGGGCACAGTTCTATGCAGTTAGGCTAGAAATTATTTCAGTTACCTTAAGAAAATGAATCGTTATAGTCACAGGGAACAGCAAAGGTGCCGTTAAAGAGAGGAGATGTCCCATTTCAGTTTGCCAGCTGTTCATACCTGCAAGTCAATTATGGAGCTCCCTGTCCGCCTCTTCCAGCCTGCAGTCTTGAGAAGGGACCACAGCACTGCCAGTCCACCCAACACACCCAGTGCAATCTGAAAATAACAAAAAGTATTTGCAGATTTTTTCAAACACAAAATTTAGAAGTAAGTCATTATATCAACAAATTAAAGGGAATTACAACTTACATCAGTCTGAATCTGAGCCTCTGACTGATTCATCTCATAGCTGACTGCGAAAGAAACCTGAATATTAAAATGCAAAAAGTAAGTATGTATAGAAATTCTGAAGTGCTACAACCATTACAGACAGCGGTAGTTTTCAGTTTAAGTTGGTGGAAATCTCCATCTAGGCATACTAGTACCACATACACCTTTTTTTACTGCATATGACCTGGTGTGCTCTGGTGCCAGGCTCAGTTCCAGCATGTACTGTGCTACTCTTCCTGCAGATTTTACCAACAGTAATGCTGGGGATGAGTGCCTGCCATCTGCAAGTTACCAGCTACACCTATCTGTAATTCTTTCAAATGTGCATGATTTTGTTCCTCCTGAAAGGAGACACTGAGTGTTTGATACCTTCCCTTCTTATCAGTGATTAAAGGTAACCTTGACGTAATTACACCAACATGCAAAATCATACGGTAAGCTTGCACAGCTCAGATACTAATTTTTTTTCAGCTTGAGTGAAATAAAAATTGTCATGCAGCATCGAAATTGTTCCCTCTAGCTTAAATTTAACCTAAGACCTCTTTTGACTTAGGTCTCAAAGATTTGTACATGGAAGAGATGTTTGGCTTTGTTTTATAATATTCTGGCCTGAGTCTTTGTCACTGCACAGCTAAATTTAACACAAGCATGATAATAAATATTATTTTTGACTAAGTTTAAAAGAACATGCCCACCCTCCCAACAATCCCTCCTTCCCTCCACCTTGTCTTCCCCAAACATTTGTTCCTGTCAGACCTCCTTCTATCACTGTACTTGGACTTAAGTTTAAATATCCTTAAATATCAGTTACTACAAGCTCAGTGTTTACAGAAACTGGAAACAAAATTCAATTTTTAGATACATAAAATTTGTTAAATGCAACGAGACATCCAAAGTTGACAATACCCAAATAGATCTCACACAGATGTACGGATGAAATAATATGACAGAAAATTGAGGAACTGAAACCAGTACTTCCTATCATCACTATTTGAATGAATTACTTTCTGGATACAGTGCTGTCTCAGACATCACTTAGGCAGGAAAAAAAGTCTTGATTTTTCTATCTTTCTAATTCTCTAACTTTCATGCAACTAATATGGAACTCAGGGAATGCTTCTAGTATCACAAATTTCTTCTAGCCAGATGTCTATTTGTACTGGAAGTCTGAACAGCTGAAGGTTGACAAGCAGAAAAGGCTAATTTATATGTGTTTTTTATTCTACCATCCTAAGGTCAACATTTTTACTGTTTAATGTAGTGTGATCTAACACACAAACAAGTCAGAAGAATGGGGCATCTGAGCTGCTGCCCATGAAGGCAAGCAAAAGGACAGGTAGGAAATGCCCCTTCTGCATCTGCAACAGCAGAATTTGGTGGTTTTCAGTACAGAAAGATGAAACAGTAAAGGATGTTTTAAATATATTACCAATATTTTAACTTAAACTACAGGTGACCTGAAATGTTTGTGCCATCACAATCTCCTCTTAATGCATTGTTCTAAATAAAAATACTAATTCTTTGCATAAATTGCTTGCAGTGTTGCACAGAGTCCTTTATCTGTTATGTGTGTCTAATTTTTTTTGAACTGTAGTCCAATCCAGCATTATAAAACCAACTTTAAATTAGAAGTGTTTTGAGTTAAAAGAGACTGAAGATAAATTGAAAAGAGAATACTTTTAACTGATTTATTTTAAAAGGTTTTAGTGAAAACTTGTAACTTCAAAACTGATCAGAACTAGAAACTGCTTATTAGATTTTTATAACCCCCTACCAAAACCCAGAATTCCAATAGAACAGTAAGTATAATTAAGGTAGCACAAAGATCTCACCATCACACTCTGGGTTTCAGGGTTTTGGATAAGCACATCTGTGTAAGCAACAGTAACGAGAGGAGGGTAGATAGTTCCTCTCTGTGTATGGGATACCAGACGAATACTGCAGAAATACAGAGTATGATTTTTAATACAAAAAAAAAGGATGAGTGCTTGGAAAGCAAACATTGACACTTGTACTTGTAAGAAAATACTAAATGAATAGAACAACCTGATAAATAAAATATGAATTTCTAACCCAATGACATGGCACTGCATGTTTTAAAAGCAACTGGAATACACAAAGGCATGTACAGAAATATATAAAAACAAATTATGGGAAGGATTGTTTACTTGTAAGAAATTACCTGAATTAATCTTTACCTGTCTGCTTCTTACAGGAGGATATCACATGAAGAAGGAGAGAGGATATCACATAAAGAAGGAGAAAAAAAATTTCCTCCAAAATATATTCCAGCTGAGATGAGCAATCAGTAATGACCCTAACAGGCAGTTTCACAATTTTAGTTAAATGACTACAAGCCTATTCTGGACTGTGTAACAGAATAGGCAATGGATTGTAAAAATACTGCAAAAAAGAATATGGAGTATGAGATAAGATCCTTGTATAGTCAGCAACACACACATTGAAAAAGCATTAACAGAGGACAAAATCTGCTTTCAAGAGGTGACTGAATAATATCTGCTAACTTGCATTATGCAAATGTGGTCTGATCCTTGTACCTGGAAGGGAATCATGGTGATTTTAATTCGCACAAGTAAATGTTGTTTTCTTTTACTCATCAGAACAACTTATGGAAATTCATGCCATTTCCAAATATGCACTGGAAAAAGCATATTACATATTCGATGTATTAGAAAATACATAACAAAACAACTTTAAGACAATAAAATGCAGACTGTACAACATTAGCTTTATTTCCTATGTGCTATATATTATATGAGTTAATTACCTTATTGTTATTTTGCTAGCAATCCGAATTACCCTTGGTGGTTTTCCCAAGTCATTCTCTTTTCCACTAAGTGCATCCACCAAAAAAAATCGACGAGTCAAAAACCAGTTGTTCATATTACTGCCTAGGAAAAAACATGACACTTTCACACATGCATTATTCAACACACAAGAAGAATGAAATGTATTAGAAACAACACATATAACTGTATAACACGTAGTAACTACTGAGGATATAAAATTGTTTATTTTCAACTTATACAAATATATAATGAAATGAGATTATTTTATTTGTCCATTTTACTGACAGGAATGGTCTATGCAACCAAAGCTGGCACTTAAACTATCAGAACTTGCCTACAAATACTAAATTTTTAAAATGGAAACAAATTATGGTGTGTTGTGGTATCTTTAAACACAACACAGGAACAGTAATTAATACAGATTATTTCTATTTGAAGTTTTCAGATTGTTTATAAATTCATAGAGATGTTACTATCACTGTCTTACCTTGATTAACAAACTTTTCGTTGTATTGAAGGTTCAAATTTAAAACTGGCACGGCCCAAAGATGTTGCTGTCCATTGCCACCATTATATTCAAGGAACAGGTCATAAAAGACTGGTTTAGTGAAATCCAATAAAATCTTAGAAACTGAAATTTTGCACTACAAGAAAAAATGTGAAAATAAAAAGATCACTTTAACCATTTAGTTGTTTTGTCAAGCTGAGGATTTCTTCCCTATAAAATTATTGTGGAATCTGTTTCACTTCTTCACAAAAGAGAGAATCACAGAATCATCAAGGTGCTGCATGAGCCTCCTTTTCTCCAGGCTAAAAACTCTCAGCTCCCTCAGCTGCTTCTCACAGGACTTGTGCTCCAGACCCTTCACCAGCTCCATTGCCCCTCTCTCCATGCTCCAGCACCTCAATAACCTTTTTAAGTGAGAGGCCCAAACTTGGACACAGCACTCGAGGTGTGGCCTCACCAGTGCCAAGCACAGGGGCACAATCACTGCCCTCGTCCTGCTGGCCACACAATTCCTGGTACAGGCCAGATGCCATTGGCTTTCTTGGCCACCTGGGCACACGCTGGCTCATGTTTGACCAGCTGGCTGTTGACCAGAAACCACAGGTCTTCTTCCACTGGGCAGCTTTCCAGCCACCCTTCCCCAAGCCTGAGCGCTGTATGAGGTGGTTGTGACCCAAGTGCAGGACCTGGCACTTGGCCTTGTCACCTCACACCACTGGCCTTGGCCCGCTGATCTGGCCTGTCCAGATCCCCCTGCAGAGCCTTCCTGCCCTCCAGCAGACCAACATTCCCACCCAATCTGGTGTCATCTGCAAACTTGCTGAGGGGTGCTCTTGATCCCCTTGTCAAGACACGATCATTGCTAAAGATTTTAAACAGGATCTGCCCCAGTAATGAGCCCTGGGGAACACCACCAGTGACCAGCTGGATTTAGTTCTGTTCACAAATCTCTGGGGGCCTGACATCCAGCCATTTTTTCACCCTGTGAAGAGTGCACCTGTCCAAGCCACGAGCAGAGGGTTTCTTGAGAATGCTGTGGGAAATGGTGTCAGATGCTTTACTGAAGTACTGATAGACAAGGTATTCCAGCTATCTGCAAGCAATTACGAAGTACTAATGATTTTATGCAAACTTCTTGGAAATGATTGCAATCAACTAGAATGACTAAAGTGGAGAATGAAGCTCTTAAAATTTTTCAACAGAGTTGGAAAAAATATCCTAGCAAACCTCAGACACGAAATTTGAAACAGTGTAAACATTAAAGTCAAGAAACACAAATGCTGAAGTCATGGAGTACTGCATCTGGGTCTGGGTCCATTAGTACAAGAGAGAAATTAAACTACTTGATACAGTCCAGCACAAGCCACTATGGTGAGGAAGAGACTGAAGCATCTCTGCTACAAAGAAGAGCTGAGACTCTTTTGCCAGGAGGAAAGAAGGCTCAGGGGGTTCTTATCAATGTGTACAAATATTGTACCAGGGAAGGTGTAAGAGACAGAGCCAGGCTCTTTTCAGCAGTGCCAGTGACAAGACCAGAGGCAAGAGGCATAAACTGAAACAGGAGGTTCCCTCTGAGCATCAGAAGACAGGTTTTCACTGACACCAGTTGCCCAGGGAGGCTGTGGAGTCTCACTCCCTGGGGCTAAAAACCCATGTGGACATGGTCCTAGGAAACCTGCTCCACATGGCCCTGCTTGTCTTGTGGACAAAACAGCCTCCTGAGGTCTCTGACCACCTCAACCACTCTGTGATTGTGTGAAGAAATTAGATGTGAAAGCAGGTAACTTTTTGCAAATGTGAACAACCATGCATCTTTAAATACTCATATTATTTGTCAACCATGTTTTCTCCAAAGCTACATGGAAAAAAAAAAGTAATGCATACCATGGATGAAAATTATATTAAAAAATACTAAGTAAGTTACTGATGTATCTATTCAAACCCAACAATATTGCCTGTTATTAATAGTTAACAGGTAATGCAGACCCAATATCAAATACTCAAGATTTTAAAAAGAAAAAAAGCCCCATACTCAACTAGTTCAATGATCCTAAATAGAACGTGTTTTCATTCTGTCTGAAATACTGAAATATGGATTAAACAACATTAAACAATATGGAAGAGTAAAAATATTTAACAAAGATTTGTCAATGTAATTTGGTAAACACTTTAAATTTCCCAGACTAAGCTTTGACAGCTATTACCTTCCAAGACTTTCACACCACCTAAATAGCAGCCAGAGTTTTGTATTTTTACACTACACATAATGTGGGGAATGGTTTGCAATGTTAGATGAGTGAATAAGCAATAGTAATATATAGGTATGAGATACTGTGCACATATATGAAGTTTTATGAAGATGTTTCTTTCTCCACTCCCTTGCCAAAGAGACTACCACATTCCCATTTCACATACTAAGAGACAAAAATTTATGAAGCTTTATCACTGGCAGAACCATTTCTGTGGCTAACATAATTTAGTGTTCTATTCCCTCTTCCTTCCCTGATGGTTACTACAGTGTGAAAATCTCAACAGTTTTTTTTCCTATTAAAGACAGGGAAAGAATCTGTTTCCTCTGATGAGTCATCTGTTCAATTAAGATATGTTTTCACTCTCTTTACTGGATTCACTAAAATCAGGGCATACAATAAAAAGTAAACGGGCACAATATTCAGGCATGGCTTGACTGGATTTGCCTTCTTTCCATATAAAAACTGGCCAAAGATTGTGGTAGGAAAATTAGGAGATATGATACAAAGCATATGGCTGTCATAACTCAGGCACTGTGTTCTTCCACTGCTAACTCAGCAACCTCACAAATACAAATGCCAGTTTAATTTATTGTGATTATGCTATGTAGTAAACAAGTTTTGTGATGTAGTTAAGTAATTTAAAAACCCCCACACTTCTTTCACTCAATTTCCCAAGAAAGAACTCCATGTTGCAGCTTATGACTAAACTCCAAATGTTCTTCAATATGCACTGAATAACTAATGACATATAAGGCAGCTTAATTCAAAATTCAAAATAGCATTTTATATCTTACTTACACTTTGTTGGTAAGTTGTTCCAAAAACATAAGCTGCATTCAATTTAGTTTGGGTATCAGGACAAAGCTGAAAAAACCACAGTTATAATTAGATTAATTCAAAGGCATTGTCTTCTCATGTGAAAAATATTTACAAGCACTTATGTATTTAGTTCTCACAAAAAGATATTTTGTTCTATGTTTTTAGTAAGAGAAGGATTTATTTTGGAGTAAACACAATTATTTATTTCACTAATACTGATGTTCTTAAAATGCCGGTTTAGGTTATTCATACTTGCATAGCATTTTTCATTTCCATCACTGAAATCTGTGGACAGCACCATCCAAACAGGCAAGAATAATCTTTCTGTGGACTGAATGTTCAGTGCACTGTGCTGCATCAAGCTCAATCAGTGGCCTCTGCTAAATTCAAGAATCCCATAAGAAAAGAAGTCCACATAAATACAGCCCTGTTTCTCTTAAGCTGGTATTCTCAGAGAATCTAAGTTATACCAAGTAATAGATTTTTTTTTGGTTTTTTTTTTTAATACAACACTTATATTTTCAGCAAAGAACAGCAGATTCAGCTGAATCCAGAAAAAAATGGTCCAAAGTCTAACTAAATGAGCATAGCATTTAGTGGAGGGCAGAGCCATTTTCGCAAAATGAGAACCAAGTCTAAATTTACATAAACCCCAATTCTATTAGTGCGAAACTGAAATTCTGGGAATTGCTACAATTATACATTGAGACCATTTAGCACTGTGATGTCTTATCATCATGCACAATCTATTACATTAAATGGCTTTGAATGGAAAAGCTATTCCTTTCCCATTGGTTCTTGATAGCTGTTAAAAGCTTTGCCCTAGAAAATAAATGTGCGCCAATAAACTTGTATGTCAGAGTATATAATTTTCTATGCATAGTAACTGTCCTAGTAAGAGAACAACACTAGTTTTCCTTAAAACTGGAGACATGGACACATGATGGCTCATCCTGAGGCAATAACAAATCCTGAATGTCAGCTGCTCTTCTGTAGACACTGGAATGTTTGAAGTGATGTGCTCCAACAGAAAAGGAACCAAGAATTCCCAATTGTTCTTGCTAGTGCTCCTATTGTCTGCGTAGGAAATGCTGAGAGTGCCTAGATCACCACTGGACTGCTAAACAAATTCTAGTCTGTAACATGTTGCAGCTGCCAATTGTTCTCTCTGATAGACTAATTACTATTGCACTTTCTAATTGCTGCTTACTTGCATTTTTCACAGCCTAACTACACAGCATCTGCTGAAGTAGAATGGCTGTGTCCCTGAAATCTGAGGTTGTAGAGGCCAAGGGTACTTCCAGCCAGTATTCCCCTTTCTGTGTAGTCTCCCATCATGTATTTATGATTTTCTGTTATGAAAAAGGCACATGCTGGTCATAGTGTACATTTTATATTTAAAACCGAAAGAAATAAGCACGCAAAAACATCCCAAGAGAACACTAAGAAAATGGTGTAGATCAGCTTTCCTACCTCCCTTGAGAGTGACATAACCACTGATTGTCACCCTCGTGATGTGTGCAAATAGGTGACAGCATCTAGCAGGGACATACTCATAGCATCACCTATAAACACATGTGGACAAAGAGCTAAAGAATACACTTTCCTCAATAAGAAAAAGAGGTTTAATAAGAAACTATACACATGAGCAACCAACTATGCTGAATGGAAGACAGAGATAGTTGGGTCTAAATGACTACCACTATTTTTCAGAGCTCTCCAATATGCCAAATCTATACTGGTCCAAAGGATGAAGGCAGTGTTGAATTTATACTTCTGATTTTGTAGAGATCATTGTGAGCAAGAATAAACGGCTATTTTCTCTAACCTAGCTCTACAATTATGAACTGTCATTAGTGTAATAACCAAACTCTTGGCTTTTGTCTTAATTTGGCTAAAGGCACTCAGAATGTTGTGTTATCAAGAAAAGATAACTAAAATCAAACATACCTGTAAGATACCTCCTTCCAAACTTTGCCACTTAAGAAAGTTCCCTGCTGCATCAAATGAGGCTGCAATAAATTTCAGCTTTACATCCTGTTGATGAAAAAAAAAAAGATAAAGACCAATGAAACTGCCCCGAAGTGGACATTCACATTTTAGAGACTGCTGTCTAATTGTTTGATGTTTCCTAAAACTTTCAGCACAATCCTTCATTTCTTTGCCCTTTCGATTTTGTTTTTAATCTTGGGTTTGGTAGTTTACTTCTTCTACAGCTTCACTAGTGACATGGAAAAAATTCCAAAGGAACTTCTACGCACGTAGACGTGCCCTAACCTAATCAGAAATCTATGCAGATTTCTAACATATCCTATGCTGGAATCTAGAGGGCTTCCAGAACCTTCAGTGTTAGGAGGAATAACAAGCATTTTAGTTATTAAAACAACTGCTACATTGCAACATTGTTTAACTTAAAACATAACCTTGTAGAATATGGCTGTAAAGGCTATTATTTTATTTTTGAGTCAATAAGAAAACTCTAGATGAATCTGGCAGTATAACTGACAAACAAGTTATCACTAGTACTATTTTCTGTGATTAGCTGAACTTGAATAACCTATTCCAGTTATTCTATTTTTACAATGAATTCGGAAAAATTGATCACTTTACTGCTTGATTTACTATCTGATTTCTACACAAAATATGTGTCAATTAACAAACTACTTAAGCAGTCCATCCCTCCCAGGGATGTATCTGTTCTCACTTCTTTTTTTTTTTTCCCTAATTCACTGCAGTCAGAGGAAAAGGCTGGGGTAATACAATGAATCCATTTCTGATACAGTCAGCTCATAGAGATTTGTAACAGAAATATTACAAATAAATCGAGTAGGGGGAGAAATCTGTGTGTAAGCAACAGAAAGCATTAAACACCACATAGCAGTGCTGAGGAACACTGCTCCCGGCTGCAGAACTGATAAATGGGTTGTGATAAAAACCTGGCACAGACAACTTGTCAGCAAAAGACCCTGCACTCTGGCACACCCGGAGGGTGGCAGTAAAGATGCAGCACATCGTATTTACCCCCCTTTTTCACATTAGTTCACCATGAAATCTGACAAAAGGATGTACACATTTTAAACATGCAAAAAAGACAAAGACCAACTTTGGGTCAGATTCATGAAGATGGAAGTAAACAAGACTCTGAAGCAAAAGATAGTGTCAAAACAACTCCTAAGGTGCCTAAAAGGTTTGTCTAATTATTAGTTTACCTCTACCAATCCAAATTCTTGG
Source organism: Donacobius atricapilla (assembly GCA_013397315.1). Lineage (NCBI taxonomy): Eukaryota > Metazoa > Chordata > Aves > Passeriformes > Mimidae > Donacobius > Donacobius atricapilla. The sequence continues at coordinate 1,044,697 of WBMY01008536.1, forward strand.
GGATACAATGAACACTGAAAGCTGGCATCCTTTGTTCCTTATGCCCTGGTCACACCACACAGGCTTGGCCTTATGACAGTGTGGGTATGAGAATGTAAGCAAAGGAAGAGACTAGACATTATTTTACATAAATATGACCTTCCTCTTCCATAGGATCTCACACTGAGTTTTGTTACACTAACTACCAAAAATAAAATCTACCTTCAATAGAGTCACATCTATAATAAATCTAAACCTTTTAATGTGATTATATCCCCTTCCTAATGTATGCTTCCCTATGTCTACTACCCAACACCTACCTTATTTGTTCCCTTAAAAGTGAAAGTTGTAGGAAAATGATTTTTCTCAAGCACTTGGGATGCTAATCCAGGTTGGTCACCATAATACAGCCATGGAAGATTATGCCTCCTGAAAAGAATTACATTGTTTTCTCTCAAGAAACATCATATTTTCATCAAAGAGCATTTAGAATAATAATTTCCATACAAAGCTACTAAAGAGCAAAAGGTATGGAAAGGCAACTTACCAGTAGGGTATTGAATGAACGATGCCTACCCTTGCTGTACTGACAAAAATGTACTGAAACAAACCACAGGCATCAGTACTTGAAGAACTCAAGGAGTTCATATTCATCACACACATATTTCCAAGAGCTTGGCATGCTGTTAGATTAGAGTGCAACTGCAGTGGAGAAACAAAAGAACGCAGAAAAAGGGTATTTAATTACCCCTCCTTTTTGTTAATGTTATTTTTAAGAAGCCAATCCTAACCCTTTGTTTTCACTTGAAAGTAATTTCATTTTGTCAACACCTAGTATTTTCTCCCAGGTATTCAGGTATCATATTTTTATAGATCTGCAGATGGCAGCATGAAATCAATACTCTCACATTTTCAGCTTATCTGAGTTGCATCCGCTAGCTGGTAATAAGTGACAGGAATGTCAAAATCTGCACTTAGAAAACAAAGTTAAGAATCAAAATGTTTAATACCACTTAGACTGTATGGCAAAGATGACTCCTTCAAAGACATCAGACTGACAACACAGATGCATGTAGTGCAGGTATTTTCTCTTCAATTTTATGTACCTAGTTCAATTTTGGTAAACACACCAGTGCCAAGTGATATGCAGAGGTGACACGTGGCATCTGTGTGCAGGGGTCACTGCACAGGTATTAACTTGCCACCTCCTTATCCCCGTTTGTGTGGGTCAGACCAGCAGCTGCTCATCACATTCAGACAGCACCTCTGAATGGCTGAGCAGGGTGAGGCAGGCAAACACGATAAAGGGATGTCAGTGATAAAGAGCAGGACCAGTGGGAGAACACATCTCAGAGCTGTGTATATGAGATGGTGATAGGAGCAAAGGTGATCTGGGAAAATTCTGAATATAAGTCAGCTGAAATACTGACGGGAGCACACCTGCCAGCCTGGGAACATGGCCTGGGAGTCTGAAACATCCTTGAGAAGTGCAGCTGGGTACCTGAACTTCAAAGACCTCCTTAGATACCATCAATAAGCACAAACCCAAGGAACTGTAACAGCAACCTATCATCTGGAAAGATGAAAAAGGGTCTAGAAGAAGGTTAGGGTTTAGAAGAGGGAAAAGATTCCGAAAGAGTAGGAACAGGCAACTGCTATTGATGGTTGTACATGAAAGAGTAGAAAAACAGTCTGCAAAAAACATAAAACTAGCTGGAGCTTTAAAACGTTATCATCTATTGGCTGCTCCAGGTAGTGCTGCCCTACACCACCTTACATCCCTCTGATATAAAAATTACTTTTTACCCAAAATAGAGAGTGAGTTTGTCCCTGCCTCTCATCTCTCTCTCTCTCAATCTCTACACACAGAGAAGGTCCACTACACAAACTTTTCTATGAGCTCCCCTAAGCAAGGAACCAGACTGTGGCTAGGGACGCCTGACTGCCTCCAGATTCTGCAATGTTCATCATCTTTGACTTGAAACTTCATCTGTCATCGGTTTTGAGGCCCCACTCCAGGGAGTGGTTTCTTGAGTTCTGTACTGGTACTATTTGGAGTAATACACACACATACGGCTAATTCGTCATAAGCGCATTTGCTGCTTTCCTAGTGATCATTTTGTAGCAACTCGTAATACTGAAATAGTAGCCTGCTGCTACTATTGCCTGCTGCTACCACTAGAGTACACATATAAACTTGCTTTACTAATCATAACTATACTCACTTTACCAGTAATAATTTGCAGTAAACTCTAATAAAAAAATGTAGAAAATAAAGACTCTACGTGCTCATGTATTACAGAATCTTGCAAATCCATACTGTGATCTTTACTTCTAGACCAGGTAACCCTTTGGGTTGTGACAGATAGGGACAAAAAGTAGAACCTGAGAAGTTAAAATCTGATCTTCAGGAGAGCAGTACAGAAGGAAAATGAGAACGTGTGATAACAGAGTTCGTAAAAGGGAGGCAGAGGCACATGGCCTGCACAAGTGTCTGTGATTCTGTTGCCGCAGCCACTCTTTCACCCATGGTTACTGTCATCCAGAGCAACATAATGGTAAATAACACTTCCATACAGAAAGCAAAGCAAAGCTAAAAAGGGTGGTTCCATAGTTATGAATAACTGAAAATCAACTAAGAGGTAAAGAGCAGGTTCCAGTAAATACTGGATATATAAGAAGTTAATTTTCTGAGCGATCCCTGGATATGCTCATTTATATCCAAATATATGGATAGTAGGTCACATACTACTGAATACTGAAGGATTTTTTCTTTAACACCATTCATCTTATGAAAATCCCACTGCTGTTGATTTGCATTAACATTAACTGGCCCTCAATATTTCTAAGCATTCCATATATATAATTATTATATAATTATTGCTTTTCTATTCTCATCTGAAAATAAAATTCTTTAAAAATAAGCACGGTAACTTCAAAAAATAAAAGTGACATGCTTTTATAGAGTACCATTCGGTACAAAAAAGCAAACTGTACACATTAATAAAACTCACCCAACAGGCAAAGGCTGATGACTGCAGGTTTTTCAGAAACCATGCTGATGTCAGTGTTATACCCTGTAAATAAAGAACTTCTTCATTGACTTTGCTCACAACAACTCATCCATGATGTAACAGTCTAGAAAACTACATCAGCTAGAAGATGGTACTTATTTTTTCCTAAGAGCTTTCTGTCCTTTGTAAATATCTCAATCTAACAATATCAGTTCAAAACACAACCAAAATGCAATAATTTCTTTCACTTCACTGAATTAGACAAAGTATACAGGACAAGAGCTGAAATATTTAAGCTTTGAATATGGATCCTATGACATAGAAGTTTTCTTTACCACACAAGGGAAGTACTAACAATTTCAAGGGTAAGTTGTTGACTCGATGGAAAATCTAACTCAGGACCAAATTTGTCAAATGAATTACTTCACAACCTCCTTTTTATAACTACTCACATTTGAACTACACATAGCATCACACATACTGTAAGCAACTGAAAAGACATTTCCAACAAAATATTACTTAGAAGATGGCACTTTCAGGGAGCAAACCAATGTCTGATATCAGAGAAACTGAAGGCTGCTTTTTACTTTCTTGCAAGTGCTAGCTTTTAACATCAATTCATTTAGGAGCAAAATACATTTCTTAGCCAGAGACCATTTCCTGAATTCAGAACTACTTGGAGCAGATTTCACAACTAATGAAAGTTCATTAGATAAAACAATGAAAACCCCTTCAATCTTCTCAATAGAACACATTTTCATTCATTAGCCAATTCAAAGAGTTCAGCAATTTCATACACAATCTCAAACTTTATAGGTGCCCATTCTCTTCTATAAGCTCTAAGATCAAGCAGTAAACTCAAGCCTTACGTCTTTTTTTCAAATGTTTTACACAAATATGAATTGCATCTGGTAAAAAAGTCCAGAGGCACTCATGGACTCTTCAGTATGTTTTTGTGATACAAGAGTATGCTTTAAATGCACATAATTAATACAAAAGGCCACATGCTACTTGTTTTGATACTGAAGTCATGTAAATGACTTACCTTTTTCAGTTTCCAAGAGGGCATGAATTTTTGAAAGCTTACTCCATTAGAACAATGCTTGCTTGGTGTCCATACCTACACTCTATCCTGATGCAAATGACCTTACAATCACTGGGATCAGACAAAAAAGTACTGCCTTTGTTTTCCAAGAAAGGGAATTTGAAATACTGGAGGTAAGTAATGAGAAAGCTTGAAAGTGTTTTAGAATAAATACACTTACTAGCTGTGAAAAACGAACAGCTGCAACTCCCTTTGGGGGTAAGCCTTCATGAGCCAAGAAACACAACCCCCCAGTCTGAAAGAAATAAAAAAATAAAAAAGTATTGATAAGATATTTATACAGTCGTCAAAATAACTTTTCTTTTTCTGAACTTCAGTAGAATAAACACTCTTCTACTTACTAGAATGTTTGGGCTGTTGCAGTCACAAGACTTGCTTACTTGGATGAATGTCTTTTCACATCTTACACATCTATGGATCACAAACATGAAGATTGCACTTAAAATGTAGTTACGTATGATATTTAGTCCTCAGTGAATGCTGATTACATAGCATGCCCAGGAACACCATCAGCAACTTCACTAGTTCTAACTGAAATTGAAAAGTTATTACTGATTTGTTTCTACTATCAGTGAAGTAGAAAATAAATCAAATAATTAATTATCAGAATAAGAATTCTGTTGTGCTTCCAATCCAAAGCCTGCTGTTTAGTCACACTAAAGCAAGACAAAAAAACCAAGCTGCTGACCATATAAGGACTTCAGTGAGCACAAAACATGGTTGGTTTAGAACAGGATTTCCAATTCCTTGACTTCAAAACTGTCATCCCAAAGATACAGTCTGTTCCTCAAGAATATTCCATTTAAACTACCATGACACGTTCAAATTTATCATCACAAAAGGCAAAGAGCACTCACCTGCTTCCTGATGCATCTGAGGCAGAGAAGGACTGCTCACTTCCATTACAACGTATGCACAATGCTTCATTAAGCAGAACACCATTAATGCTTCTTTCCACTAAGCAGAAAAGAAAAGCAACTGTGATAAACTGCCTGATGCAAAGTGTCACATAGGTTAAGGTAAGTGTGAAAAAATTCAGTGTCTGTGCAGATTTAAAATAAATTCAAAGAGTTTCTTCTGAAAAAATCAAGAGTACCATATGCAAATAATATCCACTATAAATGCACATTCATGTACATATGTATGTGTACATGCAGTTTAGTTTCAAATGAGAAATGCAACATTCCATGTCTGGTTTGGCTGTTCCTCTTATTTATTCTGAATAAGATTTCAAAAAAAAGCCTCACTGCAAAGCAAAAGTTCAAAACAACAAGTTTGCAAATTACTGGGAAAAAAAATTACATTTCATCTGAAATGATTCACGGAAAGGTCACAATTTTCAAGTTTCAAAACTGCATCTTCCACCAACTATATAATCTGGGAAGAGATCTCAAATCTAATTATTAAAAAAAAATCCAAACCAAAGAGAATCAAAAAAATACAGTACTAATGTACCTGCATGTCAAATTACAGAATTGGCTTTGCTCTCAATTATTTTATCATTAAGGCCCACAGTGTATTTTGTAACTCTCAAGAAGTTAAAGGTAGAAGACTGGTATTCAGTGTTTTCCAGATTCCTATGGAAATGTAAAATTATTGATCTGGAAAACAGTGATTCTCCAATATACTCTGTTGGAAATGTAACCAAAGTGTACATTTGTGATATTTATTCAGAGAATTATAGACATTCCATGTCTTTGAAAATAAGGAAAACTAGAGGTTACAAGAGCTTTTTATGTCTTACACCACTAATGAAAAAACTGCACTTCACTCTTATGTTTCTACTATGCAAAATAAGCAAAAATCCACTTAACACAAACACTAATTTTAACATTATTTTTCTGATACTAGAGAGTGTCAAGTAAGAAGCACAGATATAGGGAAGCACAGGTACAGGGGAGCACATTCTCAGAAAGTCAAAGGTACAGATGTCTCCGGGAGGTGTGAAATCCACTGACACTAATGCACAGCCATTTGCTTGGTTTGCTCAGCCTGTTCTCTTCCACCTACTCATGTAGGTATAATTCCTTTACTGTTCTTTAGACTTCAAAACACTGTAATGTTTTTATATTGACATTGTTTTTATTCCAACTTGAATGACAAGGGAACTTTAATTCCATTGCCAAAGAGCTTGAAGCAAGTGATACACCAGTATTCATTTAAGGAATGTTTGCATAATCGTTTTTTATTGCAATGGTGCAGGTTTATCCATTGTCTTTCAGAAATGATCATTAAGATCAAGAGCAATGTTGAATTTTTACATTAGATATGAAAACAAATGTAAAATATTCTTTCTTATTTAATGCAAGAGCCTATCTTAGTAAACTCAAACATCTAAAACAAGCGCTATCATCTCATAATTGGCATATATTTTTTACCTAGTATTTCATTATTGGGGCATTTACAATTCCCTTTTGAAGTCAGGCCTTTGGGGCAAGTAATACAATTCCATCCATCTTGAGTAACTCCACTCTAAAATAAAACACAAAACTATGAGAATTTTCAAAAATATAGAGATCACCCAGTATCTGTGAAAAATGCCTTATCCAGTCATTAGTTACTAGAAAACATGTTCAAATAAAACATCGGTAACATTCAAGAAGCTTTTAAAGACAGATAAAGGTTAAGCAATCTGGCAAAAGTCATTTCTAGCAGACACACACAAAAAAGTTAAGCTCTTCCAAACCTGTTAGCTTACATCCTTCAGGGAAAATTAAAAGTAGAATGTTTAAAAAGAGATACATTGAATAAACATAATAATTCATACACAGATATCTTGCATATAAATTGCATGTTGGAATTGCATATAAATATACAAAAGCAATGGAAATGGAAGAGTTCTAAGTGAAGCAGTTTATACAATTGTTTGGAATTTTGTACCTATCCAGACAGTTCACATCCACACTTATTTTATAACATGAAGTAACTGCACTACAGATAAAATCCACTGAGGGAAATGAAGATAACTGCTTCTCCTCAAGTGCTACTGATGTTACTCCCCTCTCCACTATCATCATTTTATCTTTGCAAAAGCCTTGGCAGTAGATCAAAGGCAAATGACACCATTGCAGGAAAGAGAAAAAAACAGCAAAAGATAACAACATAAAAAGATATCTGCCAAAATCTTTGTCTAACACAGCAAGAAGATGGAAAGAAAAGGGAAATCACCCACATGAGCTATTAGCCATCGAACACCTAACTCAGGTAAGTAAGCTCCTCTGCTGAGAGTTTTTCTATAGTTATTGAAGGGAAAGAAGTATTCAGGAAGGCTTCACCCTCAAAGGTCTATTTGCTGGAAAAATACATTTCTTTGCTTATAATAGTGGGAAAAATCTGGTTAAGCCTGGTCTCTCTGGATCAATGCTGAGATTATGACACAAAATTATAGCTTAATTTGTCAAGGAAAGTCAGAAGAACTGATCAAACTAATTATGATTAAAGTAACATAGTAGGGGCAGCTCATTTTGAAGTAAGAAGATGAACTGTTGCAGATTATGAAGATACAGCCTAAATATTACAGTAATACTATTTACATAAGTAACAGTTAAGATACCTATGAGCTGAAAAGCATCTTTAATGTTGTACAGAGTTGTGTTCTCCGGGCAAGGACAAAGCAGAGAAGAAATGCAGGAAAGGGAACTTAAAACACTTAAAAAAAAATCTTATTTTGTCTGTGGGGTCAAATCTGTAATGAAAAAAGGCCTGCAAAATAATAGAAATAGGCAATTCTAAATTGAAATAAAATACTACATATAAGGATGGTCTTAAAAATTCCCAATCAATGACTATTATGCAAAAATATTTTAAATTAATGAAAATTAACTTGCAGTCAGGATAAAATTTAAAATAAAAAACCCATAATGGTTATGATTAATATTTTATCATTATGGCAAACAGGAAACATTCAATGCTTACAGTATTTTCTGGGCATTTTTCACAAGTAACAGAGAATCCACCATTACTAGAAACCATCTTGTATCCTGGCTCACATACACAGGAACTACCTGAAGAAAACAAAACAAATGCACACTTAATCCATATAAAACTGACTGGTTGCAAGAGAATACAAAGAACAACTACTATTGTTCTCATGAGATCAAGATGGATTATTACATAGGCACATAAAACACTTGAGTGAGACGTGAATGAAAGTCATCTTTTTAAAACTGCCCATGTTACAGTTTGCACACAAATGTTTTAGGAGAATGTTACAATGCTGACTGATCTACCAGGGTGGAACAGGGACCCAGAGCTTGTATTTTGTGGGTTTTTTGATTAAACCAAAATTTACCAGCTGGTCAGTAATAGATATAATCTCTCTGTCTAAATCTTGCCACAGCCTTTCCTCCCTACAACACTAGCATTATGTGTTTGTATACAGGTTTTATTTTCCCAGTTTGAAGTCAGTCCTAAAACCAAAAAGTGTTCCCAAGAAAAGGTTTTTCAAAATATAACAGAGGTATGGAAAGCTGTTTTAAACTCAAGGCTTTTCAAATTGTGCATGGGGATTAAGGCTTACATTGAATGGTTTTCAGTGAGTGAACAGAACATACTTAACATTTTATATGAAATTATTTTCATGGCACAGTATAATGTCCATCTGTTAGTGCTCAACAACATTTTTTTTAAGATTTTTTTCCTGACTCAGTGTCAAGAACTTCTCTCTGTACTTTTAAACAAATACCACAAGCCAAAATTGATTATATGTACTAATAAACTGTTTTTATTGTTTAAGCTTATTGAACTGTGCACGCAAAAATGATGTCAAATTCTGTGGAAAGTTTTATAACCTTGAAGTACACTCCAACGAGACCAGCTGTACAGAAACATTTGTCAAAGTGATCAACCATTTCCACTTAATTCTAAAGAGAAAAAAGCGCAATTGGATTAGATCAATGAAAAGTTCGAGTTGTGACACTCACAGTGACAATACCTAGATTTTTAGGCATGTCACCTGAAAATAGAATCCAGACTGATGAGCTAGCCAGGGAGCATATGGGCAACCCCAGGTGGAATTCAGGCATCACAAACAGCACCGAGTGGCACCTACCTACACCGCTCCAGTCAGATCTGCAGAAAAAAATAAACTCTTGACTTCTCCTTGGAATTTTGCTCTCCTTGAAGCCCTTTATTTAGAGCAAGATTCAGCCTAAAAGGGAGTTACGGATCTAGACACCCACGTTATCAGGGGATCTGAAAACAGTGTATTTTTTTTCCAGTAAGTGAACCATGGGATTAGTCGTTAGGGCACCATGGTGGTGGCGGAAAAGGCGAGCTGCTCTCACGCAGCAGCTGTGAAGACAGCCCTCCACATCACTGCTTTTGACCGAAGTACCAGTACTGAAGAGAGACATTGTTGGGTCTCAGTCTCAAACTTGTACACGCAACAGGGAACTCCCACTCTTACTGGACTGGGTATTTATAAAAGACGGACCCTTTAATACCTCCTAAAGAAAGCAGAGGACTATCTGTACTTGCCATGTAGTACTGTCAGGCTGTGGTGTATCTGCTCCAAGTCCCGTGTGGGACTTGGAATGGCATAGGCACAGCCTGAGGATCTCAGACACTCGGCATCTCAGACACTCAAGTCTGACACGGAGTTTGGAGTCACAGAAGTGTTCTAGAACATAATTTCAGGGTCCTGTGGTCTTTTACATATGAAAATGCAAACACAATATAATGTTTAAGGAAATAAACGCTATTAGAAAAAGGCTGAAAGTACTTTCTCGGAGCTGTATCTCAGACAGATCACAGCTGCGCTGAGGCCTCTAAGGTCTTTGCGGCATCCTGGCCCCTTCGCGCCTTTCCCAGACCGGCCCGAGGGCGGCTCTTTCACCGCCACAGCCCGAGCCCCGGCTGCGCGTCTCCCGCCGCTGGGGGCGGATTTCGCGCGGAGCCACCCGAGCCTCGCCTCCCCCATCGCTCACCGCCGGCGCCCTGCCGCTGGTGGGCCCCGCAGGGCGCGCAGGCCAGCCGGGAGCTGTCGAAGTAGCGGCCGGCGCCGCAGTCGGCGGGGCGTTGCAGCGGGACGGAGAAGGCGNTTGGTCTGCAGAGTTTTGTGCGCCTTGTGCGAGAGCAGGAGCGAGAAACGAGCGGACACCGAAGCCCGGTTTGCACTTTCCGGTACCTCGTCTCTAGAACTGGTGGACAGCGTATCATACAAATGTAACACGTTTGTAATTTCTCCCCAGAAAGGAAAAGTGGTAACAAGGTGAAAACACAAAATGCCTAGAACAATGGACGCTCAGCCAAAGTTACTCCCCTTTACCTTTTACACCTCTGTCACGCTCTTGTTCACATTCCACAGAATGACAGAATGATTTGGGTTGGAAAGGACCGCAGTGGGTCATCTGGTCCAACCTCCCTGATCAAACAGGAACATCCCAGAACACAGGCACATCATTGCGACCTGAGACTTCTTGAGTATCTCCAGTGAGGGAGACTCAGCGTCTCTGGGCACCTGTTCCAGTGCATCCACACAGTAAAGTTCTTCGTGCTCAAGTGGAAATTTCTGTGAATGTTTCTGCCTGTTGCCTTTTCTCTCATTCCCTCAGATGTTACCAAAGCTTTGCAAGACACCGTGTCCTGCATTTTAGTTATTTCTCATTGTCCCTCTCCTGCGTGCTAATTGCTAAACTACTACGATTTTCGGCATTAGCAGGTTTTATTTCTCACTGGATTAATTTTGTTGGCTTAACAATTCTTAAAAGGTTGAGTTGACGTTTTCAAGTCGAATTATCTGTCCCCAGGCTCAAGTTCATGTATATTTGAGTGTGTAAAGGTGTAACTTTCTACTGGTGTGCTTGATTTGTAAAACCTACACCTTGTACCCTGCACAAATTAAACAATGTCTTTTTTCTAAACAACACTCTGTCTGTGTTGGGAGAGCTCCTAAAGTCGGTAAGATGGCTAGGTTAAACTGCCTAGTATAATAAATAGTATAAGCTTTTTTTTCCTACGTAAAATGGAGCAGACAAGTACTGAATATGCATAGAAAGACAGAGGAGAACACATAAAGATTAGGAAGGCAGGTAGGATAAACATTGGGATAAAATACCTCGCTTGCACAACTCAAGTACTCTGCCTCTGCCCTTCCCACTTAACCTCGAACATTTCCTTCTTCTCTTCCATTCCTCCATCCCTGCCTTCCTTTCCTCTCACAACCCAGGCTTGAGGCAGGCCCGAGCTGCGTTAGAAATCGCGCCTGCATTGCAAGAGCCGCGCTGAGCGGTGCCCGAGGCTCGGCACGCGCCGGCACCGACGGGCACGAGCCTGAGGCCAGCGCAGAGCGCGGCAGCGGTGAGGTCCCGGTGTGACCGATCTCTATCCGCAGCTCCATCACCGTGCAGCTCTATCGCTACGCGTACCCATAACTATACACATCTATTGTTGCCCAGCTCCCCGAGATCCACTCAGACGGGCACCGCAGACCCGCCCCCAGGGCAGAGAGCGCATGCGCACCGCCCGCGGCGCCGCACCCGCCCGCCGCCGACG